>JAVJIF010015923.1:0-98837 GCA_038442645.1 Agave tequilana
CTGAAAATGGATCGAATCCAATTGTGATTTCCTAAATGCTTGAGACTCTCTGGCTATAAATAAAGGGTAAAGCTCTCATGAATTGTATCTCTCAAAAACCTATATTTGATCATTGAATCAATAAGATCTCTCTCCTATCCCGAGGACGTACGTAAATTGTCGAACCTCATTAAATATTGTATTTGCTTTCTCTCTTGTTATTTGTTCTTATCTTTTGGGTACTTCTCTGCTGCATCTCTCTCTTTTGTTGGGGTTCCTCAATCAGTTATTGTCAAGGCGCATGCAACAAGTGATATCAGAGCATCCTAGGTTCGTCGTGGGATTGTGTGCCAAGAACATTGGTGGCTATTTGACAGAGATCGTGTGTCGATCTCGGTACAATATTGGGACTGTTGAGGGATCGTGTGTCAATCTCAGAACAACATTTGGTTTGCTCAAGAAATCAAATTTGGTGGAGTAGATCATTTCGAAGCTCTCCTAGGGTTTCACTTTGAGATAAAGATCATATCTTTATCTAGTTTTTTGATCTAACTCTGTTTGTTTTTTCACATTATTTTTTGAGAAATATATTGAGAAGATGGCTGGAGATAGTCCATCTATGGTAAAAATCATGAATTCACATCCTTTGAAAATTGATGTGGTGAAGTTTGACGATAAGAACAACTTTGGAATGTAGAGATGTGAGGTGATGGATGCATTAACGACATCACACGTCGAAGACACTCTACGGTTGGACAAAAAGCGTGATGCTACTTCTGAAGAAGATTGAGACAAGATGAATCGAATGGCATATGGTCTGATTAGGTCTTATTTGAAATAAGATATCAAGTATCATGTGTTATATGAAACATCTGCATGGCAGTTATGGAAGATCCTGGAGAACAAATATCTGACAAAATGCATTGAGTCACGTCTGAAATTGAAGAGAGGCTTTATCGCTTCCAGATGAAGAGAGGATTCTCCATTAATGAACACATGAATAACTACACAAAGCTTCTTACAGACTTAGTTAACGTGGATGTCAAGATCGATGAAGAGGATAAGACGGTGATTCTACTGAATTCTCTTCATGACGAAGAGTATGAGACCTTTATTCTAACTTTGATCAATAGTAGATAAACACTTAACTACAGTGAGACTTCGACTGCTCTTGTAAACTATGAAGTAAGGAGGCAAGACAAGTTGTCTTCTTCTGAAAGTACATCAGCAGAGGCATTAACGATAAGTGGTAGGAGTTCCAATCGGAAGGGAAAAGGTGATCGTGGGAGATTAAAGTCCAGGCCAGCTTTCAGAAATCTGAGGAATAACCAGTGCGCCTTCTACAAAGAGCTAGGGTACTGAAAGAATGATTATCCAAAGGTTAAAGGTAAGAAGAAAGAGTCAAAAACTGAGGCAAATCTCGCACAGGTGGTCAGTACTTACGCTAGTATTTCACAGGCAGGTGGATCGGACTCATACTCATCAGAATTCTCTTTTTTCATTACTACTCATATCGTTGGTTATTCAGAAGATTCTGAGTGGATGTTAGATATTAGGGCTACATATCATGTATGCTCAAACAGGAATTGATTTTCTAGCTTTAAGAAGCTAGATAGATGTTCCGTTATCATGAGTGATGATCGCCCATGCAACATGGAAGGCATAGATACAGTCCAGATCAAGATGTTTGATGGGATGGTGTGAGAATTGAAGAAAGTGAGGTATGTACCTCAGCTTAAAAGGAATCTTATTTCAGTTGGTGCTTTGAAAACATTAGGTCTTGAGGTAGCTATAAGAAATGATGTTTTCAAGATGATCAAAGACTCAATAGTGATTTTAAAGGGCGTCTGACGAAATAATCTTTACTACTTGAAGAATAGTACAATTATAGGTCAGATGGCGAATTCTACAGATTCAGATGATGATTCAACCAGGCTGTGGCATATGAGGCTCAGACTTACAGGTGAAAAGTCTTTGCAAGTCTTCAAAGCAAGGTCTATTGAAAGGTGCAAGAACCTGTAAATTAGAGTATTGTGAACATTACACATCAGAAAGAAGACCAAGGTGAAATTCGGCACAGCGACTCACTGCATCGAGGAGATTCTGGATTATGTTCATAACGATGTTTGGGGATTTATTAAGACAACATCTATTGGAGGTAACCACTACTTAGTGACTTTTATAAATGATTATTCTAGGCGATGTTGAGTATATCCCATGACGTACAAAGGGAAAGTCCTAAAATTATTTGTGGAGTGGAAGAAGAATATGGAGAAAAACACGGGAAGGAAGATCAAGGTGCTCCGATCAGATAATGGAGGTGAGTATAAGAGTGATCCTTTCCTAAAACTATATCGTAATGAGGGCATAGTAAAGCACTTCATAGTAAGGAAAACACCGCAACAAAATGGTGTAGCCGAAAGGATGAACAGGACGTTGCTAGAGAAGGTCTGATGTATGTTATCCAATGCTAGATTATCAAAGATTTTTTGGGCTGAGGCTTTGAAATATGCTTGCTATCTCGTTAACATGTTGTCTTCGTCTGTGATAGGAAGTAAAACTCTTCTTAAAGTTTGGTCAGGAAAAACTGCTCAGAATTATGATTCGCTAAGGATATTTGAGTGTCCGGCCTACTACCATGTTAAGGACGACAAGTTAGACCAAAGAGCGAAGAAGGGTGTGTCCGTAGGATTCAAGAGGAGTAAAAGGCTACAAGTTTTGGGATCCTAAGGACAAAAAGTTTATCCTCAGTAGAGATTTCACATTTGATGAGGCTTCAATATTAAACCCTACAATTTCTTAGCAGGTGGAGATTGAGAATACCAAAAGGGTATCGCAGAAGGTGGAGAGTGATGCTACTCCACCATCTCTAAAAAGATCAGTATCATTGGAGATCATACCTACGGTGATACAGGATAATGATCATGTAGCTGATCAGGATATTGATGTTGGTGAGAATCAAGGACAGGCTATGGGTGATGTCCATGAATCCATTGCAGTTGGAAGAACCAGAAAAAATTCACAAAAGCCTAGCTGGTTCACTACAGATATGGTTATGGCCTATTGTAACGCCCCGATCCCAAGGGTACGGAGACATTACTGCGACGTATATACGCAGGTCATAAGTACCCTTACGTATATACGCTAAGCATCAGTACAGGCAAGAATCACAGTACCACAATACGTAGTATTTATACACATGCCAACATAAGGAGTACAATTTACAAAGTTATCACAGGGTGTGATATACTATTACATGTATCGTATATCACAGCCAGGTACAAAAGTAAAATTTACAATATGAATACAAGATGCTCACGAGCTGAAGGAAAATCCCGCAAGCTGGAAGGAAGAGTCGGGTACGAAAGGGACCAAGATTAGTCAGCCTGCTCTGAGAGGAAAACTTGATCTTCGGTGGAGGGCTCCACTTCAATCCAAGCTTCAGAACCTGAACATACAAATTCAAGGGAGTCAGAATCTCCCAACAAATGTTCAGGTTACAGCCAAGTGGCATAAGAGATAAGTGTATGAGAGTTGATATAGCATTATGAATAACAAGCGTGTAAAGGAGGTACAACGTATTATAAATGAAAAAACCCGAATACATCGATATTATCACTTTTAATGCTTAATCTTATTACTCATCCTACTCATATGTCTAGGTATGTGCTATAGCGTCCTAACACACATACATCCACATCTGAGTAAGTTGAGGCTGTTATTGGAAACCAGCGGGGGTATCAACGAACAATGTTACAGTGGGTCCCGTGCATACCCGGGACCACGGCCCAGGATGTTCCGTTGCTTGGTGACGGAACCTACCGAAAGGCGATTCAGGAGGGTCTTATGGATGCCCTTATCAAGATGGTACCAGGAAGGCGGGAGCCAGCTCTCCCCTCGGTCCCCTGGAGGCCCACAGGTCAGACCGGAAGTTTTAGTTGCACAACATGCCTAATACCACTGTAAACACGAACATGTATTGATAGCCGCGAGTTTCCCCCGACCCGATGCAAGTTGTTCCTTTTTATGATTTATTATATATTTATCAGATTCCGGAATGAGCAGGAACAAGTCAGGAATACATGTATCTCAGGAGTACAGTAAGTACTATAAAGAAATCAAGATGTCAGGTCATCATTCCCGTTATCGTGATAATTATGAGAGTCAAGTGTATCATGCCGGGTGTCAAGTGATAGCATGACAAGAGGGTGATATTCGTCAAGTGACAAGTCATGTAATAACAAGGGGCAATTATCGGTAGTAGCTGAGCATAATCGAGTGGAGCTTAAGCAAGCTGGAGGCACAGATAGCTAACAGTGTTTAACACTGGAGCGTCTGGCAAGATTACCGGGACAACTCGTCGTAAAGTGCGAGTAGCAAATCCGGCAGCATCTTGCCTAGACGAATCTAGTGGTAAAGCACTGAGCGCTAAGTATGCTCACCAGATGGAGCTGAGATTTTAATACAAATCTATTTTCTGGCGAGGAAAATCACTCGCCTAAAACGCCACTTTTGAAGCTTTGCGCGTCCGATTCCCCGGAGAGGAAAAATACCAAGCGAGCAAAGGAAAGTGGGCTTGGCCTTTGGGTGGCCGCCGGCCCTAGGGTGCTGCGCCACCCCTTGGTGGTGGCCTAGGGAGTGGCCGGCCCCAAGGAGAGGGAGGAGGAGAGGAAAGGGAAGGTGATTTTGTTGGTGGTGGTGGTATTTGGTAAAGAAGATGGATTTTGGTGAAGTAATAAAAGAAAGTAAAGGAAGTAGTGGAGATGAAGGTGGTGTTTGTGATGGTGAACTTGATGGTGGAAGTGAAGATGGTGGTAAAATTAGTAGATATGATGGTGATGAAAAAGGTTATAAAAAGATGGTGGTGGTGTCGTTAGTGTTGTCGTTGTAATCGTCACCGGAATGATTACCGGAATAATCGTAAACGATTACCGGAATAATCACCGGAGATGTTACCGACGAAGAAGAGCTCGGCCCCAATCCAAAGGAGGTGGCCGGCCCTTAGAGAAGATAATGGGGTGGTGGTTTGTGGAGAAGTTTTGTTGTAGTGGTAGTTTTGGAAAAGGTAAAGGAGAAGGTGGAGACTTTGGTGGAGTTGTTGGAGTTGTGATGGTTTAAATGGAGATAGAGGAAGAAGATGAAGGTAGAGAGTTAGAGAAGTTGTAGTGGTTGTGGTTGTGGTGGAGATGTAGGAGGAGTTGGTGGTGGTTAAGGTATTGGTGAAGAGAAAATGAAGTGAAATGAAGAAGGAAAGGTTTATATAGAAATTGGAATTGTGAAGGTGATATAAATAAATGTTTAGAGAGGGGGGTTTTTGTAAAATGGAGGGGGTGAGGTGTCCCTCTCTTGGCCGGCCATGGTGATGGGAGAGGGGGTTGGATATTTTGGAGAAGATATTTTTGGTGGAAAGTTGTAGAAGATAATGGAAGAATGGAGAAGTTTGGAGAATTTGGTGGAAGGAAAAGGAAGGAAAGAAAAAGAAAAAAGGAAAAGAAAATAAAAAAAGGAAGATATTTTCTTAGAATAAAAAGTGAAAATGATTAGAGTGGCGGATTCCCGCGATTCGGTTGCGAATGCGGAAAACTTTCGGAAAAATACCGAAATCGTCCGAAAATCAAGTATCTCGGAACGATCCGCAAAAATTCTCAAAAATCAAGAATATTATTCTAAGAATCATGGTGAAATTTATTTTAAGAAATTATTTATAGTTTTTAAATTAAAATCTTGGAATCGGCCGTCAATATCGGTCGTCGCCAAATCTGGCCGAAATCTGTTAAATTTTGAAAATTCTCAAAAATGAATTAAGATAGTAAATATGATTCTAAGTAGATATGTGAAAGAGGTTTCTCAAAATTTGATCCCAGTTGTAAATTAAAAATCCAGGAATAAACCAGCGGTACCGATTAATCCCGATTTTAGGGTGTTTATAAAAATAATTCAGAAAAAATCTGAAAAATCATGAAAAATCTAAAATAGTAGGAAACAGTGTTTAAAACTAAAATTGACCCATGCTGATGACCAGAGAGATCAAATCATGTAGTACTTCCATTGTAAGAGAAATAAATAAAAGAAAATAATAAATAAATAAAATAACAAAGTGTTTTTTTTAAAAAAAATGAGGATACGCATCTGAGTACGTATTCTGAGGATGGGGTGTTATACCTATGCTCTCCCAGTCATTGAAGAGGCGATCACATCTACTTATATAGAAGCCGAAATCAGTTCAGAGTCCAAGATGTGAAAGGATGCCATGGTGAAAAAATGAGTTCTCTTTACAAGAACGACACTTAGGAACTGACAGAGTTGCCCAAGGGAAAGAAGGCAATTGGTTGTAAGTGATAACATCAAAGAAACATGGATCTCTCAAAGATAATATTATACGCTATAAAGCCATATTGACAGCTAAAGGCTATACACAGTGAGAAGGTATTGATTACAATGAGGTATTCTCACCTATTGTAAAGCACTCGTCGATTCAGATTTTGCTGGCATTGGTAGCACAGTTGAGGTGGACCTTGACAGCTCGATGTGAATTTTCTCCATGGAGATCTTGATGAGGAGATCTATATGTCTCAACCGAAGGGATTCAAAACTGCAAGAAAGGAGAATATGCTCAAGCTGAAGAAATCGCTGTATGGATTAAAGCATTCTCCTAAATAATGGTACAACCATTTTGACAGCTTTATAAGAGGTAAAAGGTACACACGCAGTCATTATGACCCATGTGTGTATTACAATAAGCTACCAGAGGAGAGTACATCTATCTACTATTGTACGTAGATGATATGCTCATGACTTCTAAGAGCAGATCCGCAATAGATAAATTGAAGAAAAACTTGTCTTCTGAGCTCGAAATGAAGGATCTTGATAAAGCGAAGAAGGTGTTAGGCATGGAGATTGAGTGAGACTGAAAGAGTGGCAAGGTTAGCTTGACACAGAAAGGAGTATTTGAAGAAGGTACTTCAGAGGTTCAACATCAACGGTGATATTAAATCTGTAAATACACCATTGGCTCCTCATTTCAAGTTAAAAGTTACTATGTCTCCTACTACTATTGAAGAACATGAGTACATGACTCGTGTGTCTATGCTAGCGCAGTTGGTAATTTAATGTATCTGATGGTGTGTACAAGGCCTGATTTGTCACAAGCTGTCTCGATAATTAGCAGATACATGCATGACAAAGGCTATGAAAGAGGCAATATGGCTTCAAGGGTTACTCGATAACTTGGAGATTGATCAGGATTTATTGAAGATCAACTGTGATAGCATGAGTGTTATTTATTCGGCAAAGAACAAGGTGTATCATGCAAGGACAAAGCACAGTGACGTCGGGTTTCACTTTGTTCGGGAGATTCTTGATGAAGGTGACATTGAGTTACAAAAGATTCACATAAAGGAGAATCCCACCGATATACTTACCAAGGTGATTTCGGGAATGAAATTTATAAATTGTAAAGGTTGCTTCATATCCTTTCAGTTGCTTGAGCTCGATGGAGCTCATTTGGATGAACTACGGATGGCTTGATCCCTTGGGTAAAGTACGTAGGCAGCCACATGATGCAGTCACTTTGAGTCGACATGTACTGTGTTGAGTTTGACTCAGATTTGAGAAATCTTCACAGAGGTGGAGAATTATAGGGAAGAGTTTTTTAACTCATTGGCAGAAATAGTGCAGAGATTAGAATTTAAAAGAGCGAGAAAGCAGTCCAAAAAGCAGTCAGGACAGTGGTCGGCCGTCCGCTCGATCAACGACGTGCACAACGTGCACAGGCGCAGCTCGGTCGACCGCCCGGTCGACCGTAGCAAGGAGAAAGCAAATATCACCTACCCATCTCCCGCATTGCTTTCTATTGACCCATTTCAGCAAATTGAGACATACCTCAGAAAGAAAAGATGAAAATGTGCTAAAAATGAAGCATTTGAGAACAAAAACAACTGTTTCTAAAACTCTAGCAAAAAATTGAATTTAGCAAAATCAAATGGACGAGTTCAGATTCACCAAAGACGGAGAAAAGAGAAAATCTAACAAAATTGAATTCTAGATAGGATGGGAAGGTGGGATCTTTAAGGAATACCTCTGTCGGGTCCTTCTTCTTTTTCTTTAAATTTCTATGAGAATTAGAAAATAAAAAAGGGCGAGAAAAAAGGTGGGTTTTTCCATTTTTCCATCGATGTGAGAGTGACATAGTACGGGATAAAATAGAGAAAAAGAAAGGGGAGAGAGAGAGACTTATTGTGGCAAGGAATGTTGGTCTCTAGGGTTCTTTGTCGAGGTTTGATTGGGGGCGAGGGCTCTCTCGCTTCCTAGTCCCTATATTGCCTTTTTTTCCCTTTTTAGAGAAAGTACATATATTTTAAAAACTTATTAAAATTAAAACAATTTCGATGTCTATTTGTAAATCACCTAGAGGGGGGGTGAATAGGTGATGGCTAATCTAATGGTCACTAAATGCGAAATTAAATACTATTTAATCTAAATTAAAACTTATTAAACTAAACACCAAGTTTAACATAAGAGTGTAGCTGAATTCCTCATGAAGGGCTCTGAACTAACTCCTCAAGATTCCTCTAAATAAGAGTTGAGGTGCCGCGTTGACTCTCTTGGTTGAAAACTAGTGTTAGCAAACAATCCCCAAGCATATAACAATTAAGCACACAATGTATATCAAGCATATAAAGATGAAAGCAATATAAGCATGCAAGATATAAATACAAAGAGATAGAGAGTGAGCAATTGCAAACACGGGAGATTTGTTTCGAGGTTCGAGCACCCTTGCTCTACGTCCCCGCCTTCACACTTGAAGGATTTCCACTATAATCGATCCCACCGGATCACTCGGTGCCGCAACACCTACAAGGCGAGTTCACACTTGAACTCCTTGCACTCTCTAGTCCCGTACACACCGCAAGCCCACAAGCTCGCCGAGGCCGCACCTCAAACACCGAGTTCCCACTAGAACCCGAAACAATGCGAACACACACGTCCGCCTCCTCAAAGCACAAGAAAGAAGTCTTTGGTGATCACAACACTTTGATCACCTAAAAACAATCTCCCAAGAACACTCCTATAGGATGAATATGTCAATGGGTTGCTCAAGTGTTTGTAAGAAAAACAAGGATGGAATGTGTGGTGAAAAACTCAAAGAAATCACTTTGAAAACTCTTGATAAACTCTCCTTTTGAATGGAAGTATTTGGCTCAAATACAAGTGGAGAAAACCTCTTAAAAGAGTTAGAAAAACTGGTGCAAAACCACTTGAAAAATCTTAGAGAAAACAGTCCCCAAATGCCCCAATTTATAGAGCTAGAAAAACTAGCCGTTGGGAGCCAGATTGGCCTGTCGGTCGACCGCCCGGTCGACCGGCCAACGGTCAGAAATCTGACCGTTGTGCCAGCGGTCGACCGGCCGGTCGACCGTGACCCTGGAACAGAGAGCAGAGCTCTCTGCCGGTCGACCGACCCGGTCGACCGGGACCTTTCCAGAGAGCAGAAACTCTCTGCGGTCGACCGGGTCGGTCGACCGGCCCTCCAGCCAGAACTGGCATGCACGTTTTGTGCACGTCGGTTGACCGTCCCGGTCGACCGACTTCTAGCTCGGTCGACCGGTCCGGTCGACCAGTAGAAGCCGGGTCAGGGATTTTTGGGAAGGAAAACTTGGTCATTTTGGCTCAAATAAAATCCCATAAAATCATGAAAAATCTACAAAAATAGTTTTAACATTATACTTTGATAATCAAACATGCTTGAACAAAATCAAGACATGTTACAAACAATTTGAACTATTTTTGTAACTTGGAAAATTTGGCTCAAAAACAAAACTGTATTTTTCCAAATTGGTTTTTTCCAAAACTTATTTTCCCAAAACTTCTCCAAATACAAAAACAAGATATTTAAACAACTTTTAAAGCGTAGAGTGTATGGATATGATCCACTACACATACAAGGTGAAATATCTATGTTTTTGACATTAAGCTTTAAATTTGGTTTTGTTTAAACATATATACTTGAATTCCAAAAACAAAACGGTATTTTTCTAAAAGAAAACTCTTTTGTATTTTTTCAAATATAAATTCTTTTATGAAAACACAACTAAATCAAGAGTGTGTGTGTATAAAATATACTTGAGCAATCCACCAACTATTCTATCCTTTACATTTTATCTAAAACAAAATCTTATAAAAACAAACCTAGACACAAGTCATCATCTTGAAGTCTTCACTTGAAGTCTTCTTCTCCTTCTTGACTTGGTCCAAACTTGATCCAAAGAGGTAGACTCCTCTTGAGCACTTGATGTGGTCTTGATGCATAAGCTCTTGAATCAAACCGTGCTAGCTCCAAAACTTGACTTTAAATCCTTATTGAAGCTACACACCTACTAAGATCTTGATGATAAATCTGAAACTAAATAAACACAAGATCATTAGTACTATAACTACATGAGTTGATCATCATCAAAACTAGAGTGATGGGCCTTTGGGCCAACAATCTCCCCCTTTTTGATGATGACAAAACTCATGAAGTTATATATGCATGGATTAAAGTAAAACTTCAAGGAAGCTCCCCCTTAACTCATGCATAACAATAAACAAATAAATATGCAATGAAACACATAAACATGTATGCAAATACAACATGCCAAACAAGCATATAAAAACTCATCTTATCTCCTTGTATTTGCAAAACAAAACATATATGCATAAACATAAATCCTTCTCCCCCTTTATGAATAAAGCAAGGAAAACATGCATATATACTAAAATACTTCTCAAATACTTCTCCCCCTTTTTATCACTCATCAACAAAGAGGTTAAAGTAAAAACAAATGTTCTCCCTCTTTTTGTCAAAAGCAAAAATCAATAAAAGGGGTGACATTAAACAAATCAATAAAGGACATATGCGATATACATTCATGAAGAGGAAGACGCTAAGTTAACTTCCCTACACATATACATTACATGAAAGAGGGATGATGATTGAAGCTTTACCTGCACACAAAATACAAAACTTTAGAACTTCGACATGGAGATGTGCAAGTGCTCAATTCTTACCGCTATAGCAAGTAGCTATGCGGGTCGTGATCCACAAGGAGGGTTTGTGATGGAAGCGTTCAAAGTTTTGTATTGAAATCTTTGTGAAGAAAAACAAAAGTTCTTCTTTGTTTTAAGAAATAAAAATGAAAACGAGTTATGTTAAAGTTAGAAAGAAAACGGTAGAATGAGAAAGTGAGAGAATCAGAAAGCGACTATGTACAAATGAGTTGGAAAAGAAATGATGAAAGATTTGGAAGATGTGGTGTTGGTAATTTAATCTACAAATTACAAGAAAAGAAAGAAAAACTGAAAATGATTACTTACATTCTTTTGACCAAAGGCTTACCTTGAATCTTTACTACGATGTTACCTTGAATTGGAGGCAATCAGCGCATAGCCCATAAGAGTTGATTATTGGTCTCTTCCACATTACATCATCAAGACAACTCAAGCATGAAATGATACAGAAAGAGACTCAATTCCATCGTCATGAGCTATCGGTGGCACTCACAAAGGCAAGGCTCTTTCGATGCTTTTAGACTCACTTGGAAGACAATTTGTACCAAAAGAAGAGTAAAGTAGAAAAGAAGAAGAAGAAGAAGAAGAAAACTAAAACGAAGTACATACAAAGAGAGAATACAGATTTGATTTCATAACGATAAAAGAAAAGAAAGAAACCTTACACCGTTGTCACTCTCAGCTCAAGCTTCATTCTTGTTCTTCTATGAAAGTCTGATCTCCTCTGAATTACATAAATGAAAACTAAAATTAAATGAAAAAGAAAAATAAAACCTAAACTAAAAGATAAAAAACTAGGCTAAATCCTATCTCTGCATGATCGTCCCATTTTGCTCAGCTGAAACCTGTATTTATAGGCAAAACCCTAATAGGTAAGATCCCGGGAAGATTGGGGGAGCAAACGCTCCCCAAACAGAAATCAAACAGCCGCGGAAACGCGGTTTTGGCCGCGTTTTCGCGGCCAGGGTGTGGCCAGGTGGCCACACCCTGTTGGTGGGTCTCCCTAGTTTTTCCTTCTGCTTTTATCTTCAGTTGGTTTTCTCGTTTGAGTCCAAGATTGTGACGAAATAGCCTTTGATTTTGGCTTTAACCGATCGATTCTGAGAGGATTCTTCTCAACCGATTTTCAACCTCTTGATTTTGCCCTGATTTACTGAGTGCGAATTAATTCTGATTTAATTCAGAATTTGGTGGGCTTTTGGGCTCATTTCTCTTCATCTCCTTAAGGAATGAGCCTGCAAATAAATTAAACAATTAATTAGGACAATGCAGATTTTATTCTATAATAAGTATGGAAATATGATACTAAATATGCAATATTAGCGACCAATCATACCCTCATACCTATCTTTTGCTCGTCCTCGAGCAAAACAACTAAACTATACTAAGAATTATTAGACCACTTTCGCAGGTCACGCGATTGCACTGAGCATGTGTAATAAGCCGTTAAACCTCTAGGTTTCCCCTAGAGGGCGAGTTTTGTCTCGTGAGGGTTTTCAGCGGATTGCACCCACAAAATCCATAAAGAAAGAGAATTAAGAGTTAGTATTTTCGAAAAGAATTTTGAAGAGAAAAATATTTGAAATATAATTGTAAGATTTAAGCAATCTATAAGTTATAGGAAGACTGAATTTTTCATTCCTAAACTTATCTCTATTCAAAAATTTGTTATTAATCAAGGTAAGGAGTTAAATTGTACTTCTCATCTAGTCTATTACTTACCCTAAGTCATATGCACCTTGTGACTGTGAAAATTTTGACTAAGGGTTCATTAACTCTAACTCTTATGCCTTATATATATATTATATATATATATATATATATATATATATATATATATATATATATATATATATATATATATATATATATTTTGTGGTATTATTCTTTAGTTATATTAGGCTTTCTAATCTGTCCATGTAACGAGCCTTTAATCGATGACTCCCAAGGTCTTAGGGCACCGGGTGAGAAAACACCCCAAGAACTTAAGGACTCGAGCAAATAAGGCTACAAAACTAAGGATTTTATTATATGAACCTCTTTTAGGCGTGAATACTTATGCTTTATTAGGCACAAATACCCAGCTTAATCAGAGGATTTTCATATATATATATATTTTTTTCAAACTTATCTAATCATCTTTCGTATAAATACTAAGGCTTGCTTAGGCCAAAGCACCTAACTAGTCAATAATTAGATTTGTTTATCTTTTTTCTTTTTCTTTTTTTATAAGGCATAAGAATCTTTGTTTTTGAACGCTAAGTATGTAAGTGTATGAAGTGTGCATATTTCATCAAGGTAAAGACCAAGACCAAATTACTTTGACATATTTTCTTCCTAACCCTAAAAATCAAACAAATAATCTTATTTTGACCAAGTATAAGAAATCATAATTTGGATTTTCCTATTCCTTAAAATTGACTTAATTTCTTACAAAAAATATGTCAAAATATTGTTTCGATTTTCCAAAAAGTTTTTAAAAGTAAAGAAATTTTTTTTAATAAAAAAAAAAACTAAGTTATGTTAGACCCTCCCCCACACCTATCTCATGCATTGTCCTCAATGTATGAATTAATGCATAGATGCATGAAAAAGATGAAAGGGAAAGAAATGTTACCTTAAGGTGGTGGTTCCGGTGGTGATCTGATTGGTCCACGAAATGTGGCCCAATCAACTTTTCGTGGGGTTCGGAGGAACCCACCAGAAATTTCTCTAATATAACCCACTAAAATGATATATGCATGAATGATCTTTATTAAATATTTGACCCCATCTAATTTTCAAATTTCATAATTAATTTCGGAGTCAAATTTGTCAACCACCTTGTCCCAGAATGGAGTGTGAAAAGATAGAATGATTGACTTGGACTCAGGAAGTACAGGAACTAATACCGACTCAGGAGGTGACTTAAGTCAAGTAAAGGTTCAGGAGTCGAATTTGGTTCAGGAAGTGGGTCCAAGTCAAGAAGTTGAAACTCAAGTCCACATTTAATTTCCAACAATGGAATGTGACTTAACATTGGTGATTCAAGTTCAAGAATGATAGGTGTGGGAATCAAAACTGACTCTAAAATATTACTCAAGTCTGGTAACAAAACAGGAGTCAATATTGATTCGAAAATTTGAACTGGATCACATATTTGAGAATCTAGGTCACATTTCTCATTGAGTTCAATGTCATAAAAATGAGAACTTTCCAATTTGTCAATAGGATTTTCAAAAGTGTAAAATTGGTCAAGTTCAATATGATCCTCAAAGATGGGTGATTCAATTTCATGATGAATAGGCATAGGATCCAATGTTGACTCGGGGAAAGATTGAAATCAGGTGAAGACACCGGAGTCGTTATTGAATCAGGAAGTAAAATTGAATCACTAAGTTGAGGTTCATGATCATATTCATTTTCAAGTTCGATTTCAGGAAAAGGATAACTTGCCAAACTGTCAATATTCTTTTCAAAATTTGGAGTTTGGACAAGTTCAAATGATTGTTCTGAAATGGAACCTTGATTTCCAAAACAACATGACTCTTCGGCTCGAACAGAATGGTTAGTGACATCAGAACTGGTTAAATGGTGAGAGCGTAGAGTTTGGACCATCATATCTATGTCACGATTACGAGCGTTTTGAGCCTGAGTCATGGCTTCAAGCATCTTTTCATAGTTGATGGGTTCATCGTCTTGTTGAAAAGATGAAGTGTTGTTTTGAAATTGGTGGTTAAATTGTGAGTCCATCAGATTTTGGGATTTTTGTTTGGACTCACGCATACTCATTTCCAAAATTGATAGTTTCCTATTTTGGACTGGTGGAACTGAGTATGATCTTGAAAATATTGTAGACAAGGTGGAGAAGGAGAACAAGTTGGTTGAAAATTAGACTCGGGGGAGGTGAATCCCCATTGACTCTGTGAAGAGTTAAAATTATCATGGAAATTATGGTTATAAGATTGGAGACATGGGTTATAGTGATTCGGATAAGACCAATCCGGCACACTAGGTTGGTTAAAGTTATGATATGCCGGGTTGGTAATATCCGAAAATGAAGTCGGTGTGTAATATAGATTACTATTAAAATTGAAAAAATTGTTATTATAAGCCATATCACACAATAGAACACAAACAAAAACAAACAAATAAGTAAACAAAAAAGAAAAATTCTAACCTAAGTTAGGGTAGACCTATGACCTAGACGACTCCTAACTGATTAGACTGTCCGCGGGAGGTCTAATGTAGACTTTGACCACAGGCTAATCAGCCAGGTTAGGGTAAGATTGGTGGGAGGTTTTCCGTCAAAGACGTTCCTTAATTAAATAACTACCAATCTTCGGGCTTTCGGCCCTTAATCCCTTTCCTAGACACTGATTTGGCAGGAGTCAAATTCCAACACCTTTCCCCCTTAGGATAATCTCCTAATTGAGTCCGAGATGTCCCTAGGGCCAACGTCTACTCATTTTTAGTTAGGCTTGGTTAGTGAGTGCTTGGAATCTGATTTTTGGGTCAAGGAAGGGTGATTAAATCCCCACCTTATCTTGTTAATGGGTGGTGCCCTTAAAATCAATTTGTGCAAGTGTACAAGATAAATAAGATTCACTCAAAGCGATATAAATCAACCAAGAGATGAGTCCTATTCTAGATGCAATGCGAACATACCTTGCTCCAACACTCTTCAACAGTAAAATAAATGAATTGAAAAGACACGTGCCTAAAAATGCAAACGTCTAATCAATTTTTTAAATTTTTTCAACAAATGTTTTATTGTTGGTTTATTAGCAGGTTTATGGTGATGGCATATAAGAAATAAAGTTTGCAGAAAACTAATTTTTGCAAAGTAAGCAGCCCTGCAAAAAAGACAGTTAGTAGTGAACTCTTCCTTGCCGCGGAAACGCGGCTAAAGCCGAGCAAACGCGGCAATTCAGAGGGTACTTGGTCTCTGTTTTCTGGAACAGAGGCCCAAATCCACTTATATGTTTCTGCAATCCTTTTTTCCTTCTTTGCTTGCCCTATAACCTGCAACAGAGAAAAAAATTTGTTTTAGTTCTAAAAATTCAATAAAAATCAGATTTCAATAAAAACCATTACCCTCCCTGGCAACGGCGCCAAAATTTGATTGAAGCTTTACCTGCACACAAAATACAAAACTTTAGAACTTCGACATGGAGATGTGCAAGTGCTCAATTCTTACCGCTATAGCAAGTGGCTATGCGGGTCGTGATCCACAAGGAGGGTTTGCGATGGAAGCGTTCAAAGTTTTGAATTGAAATCTTTGTGAAAAAAATGAAAGTTCTTCTTTATTTTAAGAAATAAAAATGAAACGAGTTATGTTAAAGTTAGAAAGAAAACGGTAGAATGAGAAAGTGAGAGAATCAGAAAGCGACTATGTACAAATGAGTTGGAAAAGAAATGATGAAAGATTTGGAAGATGTGGTGTTGGTAATTTAATCTACAAATTACAAGAAAAGAAAGAAAAACTGAAAATGTTTACTTACCTTCTTTTGACCAAAGGCTTATCTTGAATCTTTGCTACGATGTTACCTTGAATTGGAGGCAATCAGCTCATAGCCCATAAGAGTTGATTATTGGTCTCTTCCACATTACATCATCAAGACAACTCAAGCATGAAATGATACAGAGAGAGACTCAATTCCATCGTCATGAGCTATCGGTGGCACTCGCAAAGGTAAGGCTCTTTCGATGCTTTTAGACTCACTTGGAAGACAATTTGTACCAAAAGAAGAGTAAAGTAGAAAAAAAGAAGAAGAAGAAAACTAAAAGGAAGTACATACAAAGAGAGAATACAGATTTGATTTCATAACGATAAAAGAAAAGAAAGAAACCTTACACCGTTGTCACTCTCAGCTCAAGCTTCATTCTTGTTCTTCTATGAAAGTCTGATCTCCTCTGAATTACATAAATGAAAACTAAAATTACATGAAAAAGAAAAACAAAACCTAAACTAAAAGATGAAAAATTAGGCTAAATCCTATCTCTGTATGATCGTCCCATTTTGCTCAGCTGAAACCTGTATTTATAGGCAAAACCCTAATAGGTAAGATCCCGGGAAGATTGGGGGAGCAAACGCTCCCCCACAGAAATTAAACAGCCGCGGAAACGCGGCTTTGGCCGCGTTTCGGCGGCCAGGGTGTGGCCAGGTGGCCACACCCTGTTGGTGGGTCTCCCTGGTTTTTCCTTCTGCTTTTATCTTCAGTTGATTTTCTCATTTGAGTCCAGGATTGTGACGAAATAGCCTTTGATTCTTGGCTTTAACCGATCGATTCTGAGAGGATTCTTCTCAACCGGTTTTCAACCTCTTGATTTTGCCCTGATTTACTGAGTGCGAATTAATTCTGATTTAATTCAGAATTTGGTGGGCTTTTGGGCTCATTTCTCTTCATCTCCTTAAGGAATGGGCCTGCAAATAAATTAAACAATTAATTAGGACAATGCAGATTTTATTCTATAATAAGTATGGAAATATGATACTAAATATGCAACATTGGCGACCAATCAGATGACAAGCCCTAATTCACATAACGTATAATATGCAATGCATAAGAGGAGATGTGAAGCTCCCCCTACACACGTGTACCGCATAAAGAAGAGTTGTCAAGCTCCTCAATGTAAGATACACTCAACATGAATCTATATGTAGAAGAGATGTTAAGCTCCCCTTGCATATAGGCAATACAAATCAAAACATTTTTAATTTTTAAAATTTCATATTAAAACAAAATTTTGAATTTTCCTCAATAAAACAAATTTTGAGATATCTTGTAATCAAATTTTAAGATATCATATAAATAACAAAATTTTTAAAGGTACCACTTGTAAATCAATCAAATTTTAAGAAACCAATAATTACCAATTGTAAATAAACATTACTAATTTTGAAATAAACATATTGATACCAATTGAAAATTATTGTAAATTATTTTGATATCAATTGCAATCAATAGATACCAATTGAAGATTATTGCACAAATAAATCATATATATGTATGAAAGTGAAAATACCAATAAGAATTGATATTATGGAAATTATGAAGCATACATATATAGAAAGCAAAACATGAGTATATACAAAATGAAAATATCAATTGAGATCAAGTATATAACTCATAACCTACCACCCTTTTATGCTCAAGATAAAAGATGTTTCAATTAAGCTTACAAGACATACTTGCCCATCCATCCTCCCATGAAGGGATAGGTAGGGGTTTTCAAAATAGGTTTTGAAAATATTTTTATTGAAAAATACTATCAAATGAAGAATAATAACTAGTTGAAAATAAATTTTGAGAAACTAGTTAAAGATCCTTCAAAACATGAAACCAAATCATATGTTTTTCATGAATCATACCAAATACACAAGAGTTGACACTCAAAATCGATAAGCTCATAAAATGTTCATGAAATAAGGTCATGACAAAACAAATGAAGTGTGAGTGCACAAAAATTATGTAATTAGCATTTTCCATGAAGATAATCAATAAAGCTAAAAACATGAATATCATTTTATTAAACAAATCATGAAAATTCATTTTTCATCTTAATAACAAACTTCTAGGTATATGTATGTTTTTATTCAATCCTAATAATATGCATACATATCCCAATATATAAAAGAGTCCATAATGTAATTGCATGAAAGCAAATGACTCATGGGGTATACATGTATATTTATTAGATTTGAATACAAGATACATATACATGAAGTAAAACATGAAAATTGGCAAAACACGTGTAAATGAGAGAATCATCAAAACTAGGCTATACATGTGCATATAGTGAGTACAAATGAACAATGAAGTGCAAACATATATGAATCAATTTGTTGCTCACTACTTGTACAAGTATACATCCAAGTTTTGATAAAAACTACATTAAGCACAAAACAAATGAACATGCTAAAAAATATCATATATGAATAAGCATGTAAATAAAGTAAGAGTTTAGAGATAGTTACCAAACCAAAGAACTATGCTCAAGTCTCCAAAACATGGTGGTCGTCCCACCAAACCTTCTTGATAGCGGTGCATCAAATGTGTGTCCATCAAGTCCATGTGCAACCACCACCAAGGCACCAAACCTCTCACGTTTTGTGAGAGCCCGCACCTACATCAAATACAAATGGTGAGGATTTTGGTACTCATTTTCTTTTGGGTCCTTGAGGGTTAGCTTTGTAAGGAACCCAAACATTTTTCTTATTAGCAAAATTTATATGATGTATCTTGTCAAAACAAAACTTTGCTAAATGGCCTTTGCGGCCACAATGTGTACATTTGTACACCTTAGGATGCATATGTGTATGAGTGTGATCGTGGCGTGTAAATAGTGAATATGCATGTGGGAGATGTGCATGAATATGTGGAGTTTGTTTCTTTGAAAACAAAGACTCCAATTTAGAGTGGTTAAATGCACAAGTGCTCAAAGTTGAGCTTAAACTATCAATTTTATTTTTCAAATTTTTAATCTCATGTTGATTAATAGTGGCATGTAAAGCATGGTGAGATTGTGAATCATTTTTCTTATTCTTTTTAGAAACTTTTTCTTTTTCTTTTTCAATCATTTTTCTTTTTAAAGAAGTGTTTTCATTTAAAGTAACTTCTTTTTGTTTTTTCACCAAATTAATTTTATTTTTCAAAGTAGTGTTTCCTTCACAAAGATCATTTAGTTTAGACATCAAGGAAACATTTTCATTTTTCAAAGATTCATTTTCTTTAGAAATAATTTCATCTTTTTCTTGTAAAGAATCTTTTTCATTTAACATGCAATCAAATTTCTTTTTCAAATTCTTATTATCCTTTTTAATCATGTCATATTTTTCTAAGAGTTGTTGACAAAAAGAAGAAAGTTTATTATATGACATATCAACATCCTCTTCTACCTCGAATTCGGTAGTTACCTCAAGGGGGTTATCCCCTTGGACCATGTAGCACACGTTGGAGGTGTCACTTCCAACATCCGAGTCGCTCCTCGCATAGTATTGTTCATTTTCGCCAAGGGAGATCAACGAGTTCCATACTACAAAAGCCGAGTCCATGTGAGAAACCCTACATAAATAATCATTGTTTAGGGTACTCTTTAAAGCATGAATGGCTTTTGAGTTAGCCTCAATATACTTGCTATCATTAACATATGAATCTTTAATTGTAGCAAGATAAACATGAATGCCTAGGCCTTTGAGGTATAAAGACATCTTAACCTTCCAAGTTTGAATGTTAAGAATGTCAAAGGTGGGAGGTGACATGAAATCCATGGTGTGTGTACAATATTGTGATTAGCCTAAAAATGAGGATCTTTAACTCTAGGTTGTAAGACCCAAATCAAGAGCACTTGACTCTGATACCAATTGTAAATCACCTAGAGGGGGGGGGGAATAAGTGATGGCTAATCTAATGGTCACTAAATGCGAAATTAAATACTATTTAATGCAAATTAAAACTTATTAAACTAAACACCAAGTTTAACACAAGAGTGTAGCCGAATTCCCCGTGAAGGGCTCTGGACTAACTCCTCAAGATTCCTCTAAATAAGAGTTGAGGTGCCGCGTTGGCTCTCTTGGTTGAAAACTAGTGTTAGCAAACAATCCCCAAGCATATAACAATTAAGCACACAATATATATCAAGCATATAAAGATGAAAGCAATATAAGCATGCAAGATATAAAGACAAAGAGATAGAGAGTGAGCAATCGCAAACACGAGAGATTTATTTCGAGGTTCGAGCACCCTTGCTCTACGTCCCCGCCTTCACACTTGAAGGATTTCCACTATAATCGATCACACCGGATAACTCGGTGCTGCAACACCTACAAGGCGAGTTCACACTTGAACTCCTTGGACTCTCTAGTCCCGTACACACCGCAAGCCCACAACCTCGCCGAGGCCGCACCTCAAACACCGAGTTCCCACTAGAACCCGAAACAATGCGAATACACACGTCCGCCTCCTCAAAGTCACAAGAAAGAAGTCTTTGGTGATCACAACACTTTGATCACCTAAAACAATCTCACAAGAACACTCCTATAGGATGAATATGTCAATGAGTTGCTCAAGTGTTTGTGAGAAAAATAAGGATGGAATGTGTGGTGAAAACTCAAAGAAATCACTTTGAAAACTCTTGATAAACTCTCCTTTTGAATGGAAGTATTTGGCTCAAATACAAGTGGAGAAAACCTCTTAAAAGAGTTGGAAAAACTGGTACAAAACTACTTGAAAAATCTTAGAGAAAACAGCCCCCTAATGCCCCAATTTATAGAGCTAGAAAACCTAGTCGTTGGGAGCCAGATTGGCCTGTCGGTCGATCGCCCAGTCGACCGGCCAACGGTCAGAAATCTGACCGTTATGCCAGCGGTCGACCGGCCGGTAAACCGTGACCTGGAACAGAGAGCAGAGCTCTCTGCCGGTCGACCGACCCGACCGTCGACCGGGGCCTTTCCAGAGAGCAGAAACTCTCTGCGGTCGATCGGGTCGGTCGACCGGCCCTCCAGCCAGAACTGGCGTGCACGTTTTGTGCACGTCGGTCGACCGTCCCGGTCGACCGACTTCTAGCTCGGTCAACCGGTCCGGTCGACTGGCAGAAGCCAGGTCAGGGATTTTTGGGAAAGAAAACTTGATCATTTTGGCTCAAATAAAATCCCATAAAATCATGAAAAATCTATAAAAATAGTTTTAACATTATACTTTGATAATCAAACATGCTTGAACAAAATCAAGATATGTTACAAACAATTTAAACTATTTTTGAAACTTGGAAAATTTGGCTCAAAACAAAACTGTATTTTTCCAAATTGGCTTTTCCAAAACTTATTTTTTTCAAAACTTCTCCAAATACAAAAATAAGATATTTAAACAACTTTTAAAGCATAGAGTGTATGGATATGATCCACTACACATACAAGGTGAAATATCTATGTTTTTGACATTAAGCTCTAAATTTGGTTTTGGTTAAAACATATATACTTGAATTCCAAAAACCAAACCGGTATTTTTCTAAAAGAAAACTCTTTTGTATTTTTTCAAAATATAAATTCTTTTATAAAAATACAACTAAATCAAGAGTGTGTGTGTATAAAATATACTTGAGCAATCCACCAACTATTCTATCCTTTACATTTTATCTAAAACAAAATCTTATAAAAACAAACCTAGACACAAGTCTTCATCTTGAAGTCTTCACTTGAAGTCTTCTTCTCCTTCTTGACTTGGTCCAAACTCGATCCAAAGAGTTAGACTCCTCTTGAGCACTTGATGTGGTCTTGATGCACAAGCTCTTGAATCAAATCGTGCTAGCTTCAAAACTTGATTTTAAATCCTTGTTAAAGCTACACACCTACTAAGATCTTGATCACAAATCTGAAACTAAATAAATACAAGATCATTAGTACTATAACTACATGAGTTGATCATCATCAAAACTAGAGTGATGGGCCTTTGGGCCAACACTACTAGCATAACTTTAGGCTCTTAGCTTTTTCGCTTCTTGGGAAATTTCAGAAAACTATCCCAACTCTCTTAATTTCACAGTTTTGTTGTAAGCCACCTCATCTTCACTGGCCCAGATGCCTCTGCGCAGTGTTTATGTGAAACATGACATGTTTCTTGCATTATTAACACAAATGGATATACTAGTATACTGTGTCGGTGTCAGTGTCGGTGGTGGGAAACCGATCAAATTTCACCTGTGAGCAGAAAGAAGAGAAAAAAGAGAAGTGTGGAGGAGGCTGGAGGGGAGAGAGGAGGGCAGCGATGCTGATGCTTTGGCGTTGTCGATGATGCTTTGGCGGCGGCGCTGCTGTTCTTCTCTCTTGCAAGGATGAAAACGGATAGACAAGACGGAAAAAATTTGAATATGAGTCACAGGAGAAAACCTCCATTCAGTCAGTTTTGATTATTCAAAATATGTTAACTTTTAAGACAAAATAATACACAAATATCATTTTGCTTATAACCTGACCCAATTTATATCCCGGTTTTTAGCTAGTAAGGCCTAACTCACTGGTACACTGGTCTGGGGGGTGATTATGAGGAGTCCTAGCTACGATTCATGCTTAAGATAAAATAATCTCTTATCCTAGCCCTACCCACGTGCTCTTGTTTCTAACCTCATTTTTATCACTAATTTTAGTTGTATTCTCTTCTTTACTTCTCTTTCATATCGAATTGTATGCTTTACTTATTCCTAACATGTTTAGAGTCCAAATTCTTTTACTAACCAATAATTTTTGCTTTTATATCTAATTGAACTTGCTTCCTTGTTTGATTTTGACCCTGATTTCTATGTTTAACCATATTCATAACCTCATTCCAACCATGTCCTTTGTTTATGCCATGTATCTAATTATATTCTTTCTCATCGGCCAAATTGAATTATAAAAAAAACTGAGATGTTCTAACACGATATTGAATATGTAAATCTTATGCACAATGGAAACATATCTTTTTCCTAATCTAAAAGAATTATTCCATAATGGTCCAATGAAAATTGTGAGGTGTGAAAAGCTAGAGTTGTCTTTGTCTCTTGCACTAACTAGGACAAAAATATATTCTAACCTGAAGACAATAGAATGAGCTTGAAGTCATGAGAAGTAGAGACGGATTAGTGGTGTTAAGATATAAACACCTTGGGATTGGATCTCATTCATATGATGAGATTCAGCACCCCACAAAAGGGCGATAATATATAAATACTTGTATATCTTTTCTGGTGGTAGGAAACCGAGCGACGGTAGCAAGAGAGAAAGAGGAGGAGGAAGCTTGGAAGGAGAGAGGAGGAGGAGGAGGCTGGGGGAAGGAGGAGGAGGAGGGGGAGAAGAAGATGATTGGCGCTGCTTTCTCTCACACGGATAAAGACAGACAGACAAACCGACGGACAACTTTGTCAAGAAGTCATGGGAGAAAGCCTGGGTTCGCTAGATTTTGATCAGCTCAAAATCCCCCTTATGTGCCAGTTCGGCTAAGCTGGCTGGGCCCACATATGCAACTCATTTGAGCTAGGTCCATATGTCTAATACACTTCTGCATAAACTTCAGTAGAACACATGCTCCACAAGTGTTCTCCAACACCCTAGTTACAAAGAAGACTAGACTATCAAGTACCTGGAAGCAACAAGCAGGTATACTATAAACTCACAAATGGGACCGATCATGGCTCTTCCAACGTTTAAGAAAATGTCTTGGCCTTAAATGTCCTAGATCCAATTCACATCTTCAAACAATATTCACAATTCCTCTATAAGAAGAAATCCATCTACCATGGATCATCCAGTAAGGTCCACACTTCATTGAATGAAAGTTTCACACATTAGATGCTCTACTAGAAGATGCGTCAGTGATCTTCCTCTCATCCTAAAACCAATAGTTAGTTTCTTTCGATTCACTTCCAATCAAGCTAAATGAATCATGAGTATCGAGAGTGTTGAAGTAGCAACATTGCTCGTAACCTACCCAACATAACTAAATGTCATTACGATAAGTAAGGATCAAAGTGGCCAAATATGTCCTCAATATAGTAGCTTACGCAATAGCGAAGTAAGGATTCATATGCTATCATAATTGTGATCACCTGCACATGTGGTACGAATACATGCTACAATGGAGTAATTAAGAACGTGCCAATTCTCTGTACTATACAGATCTTAAGTATCCATCTATCCACTTGTTCTTTCTTTTTACTACTTTCACTTCCTCAATTCTCAGATTTTCCAATTTGAAACGAATAGAAAAGTTGGCATAGCATGAGAGAGAAATAAAAATGCAAAAAGAAATTCCCTTTAAAAGAGAAAAGAAATGCAAAATAAATGATCAGAGGGGTCGAAAAGCATGAGAGTCAACATTGACACCGTCCTGTGGGCCCCACCACTTTTCAATTAGCACAGCGTGGTCGTATTTGATTTTGATATTGCTACCGAGCATAACTTTGAGAGTCATTATGATATTACTGAGGAACGTCTTTATCAGAACATTTTTACTTCCCACTTTGATCACCACCTTTCTACAACTTTTGATTCGATGTCAGAACATACACGTGTCATCTCGTGGTTTGTTGCAATCAGGTTATTTCAGGAGATCCCTTTTCTCTAAGGACCAGCAAATCCTGTTCCCACTCCTTCTCTGTCTCCCCCTCTAATTTCCCTCCATCAAAACACTAGAAAATAATAAGCTCCCTCCTCAATTTGGATTGGAAACACAAAATTGATCATTCAGGTGCAAGATTCATCCCTATTTATCTTCAATTTTATAGAAAATTTTGGGTCTTTGAGGTTTTCTTCATCGATTCTGATTAGGTTTTTTTTCTTTTCATTAGGGGGAATTCTACTCACACCCGTCTTTTTTATTGTCTACACTCATCTTTAAATAATTTTTTGAATGACAATTTTACTCAAAAGATGAAAAATCTATAATATCTTCTATTTGTTTCCTCTCATTTCTTCTCTAAGGCTTTCCAGCATTTTTCTTTCTGCACCCTCCTACTAAAATTCTATCTAAATCCTAAATTTCTCTCTAAACACCTCTAGAAAAGTCCATTTAAAACCAAAAAATAAGAACACCAAAACCCTAATCCAATTGTTTTTTTTATTCTTCTCTTCTTCTTATTTACAAGGGATGTGTTTGTTTTAAGCTGCAACTCATAAATTCTCTTTTTTATTTTTCATTGTTTGTTTTGTTATAAATAACTTGCAAAATGATCACCCTCATTTTTTCACTTACAGTTGCTACAATTAATTTTGTGGTTATATAAATCTCACTTTTACAGTCATATTTTTTCACTTGCCGTTGCTACAGTTAATTTTGTAGTCATGTAAATCTCACATTTAGTACATTTGCAGTCCAAAGCATAATTAATGTATAATTTAATATTATTAATATTCAATATTTTTTTAATATTTTTAATAGTACTTAATTTTTATTAAATAATTTAATTTTTTTAATTTTAATCTTTCATTTTTTTATTTTTAATATTTTTTATATTTAATATTTTATTATTTTAATATAATATAGTTATTTAATATTAATATTTAATATTTTATTATTTTAATATAATATTGTTATTTAATATTATTATTTAATATTTTATTATTTTATTAACATTTCATTCCAAATTTATTAATACATTTTTATAAATATTTTATTATTAAATTATATATTTAATTTCACTAATTCTATAATATAAATAATTACTTTATTAATATTATAATATGCTTTATTATTATATTAAATATTTATTATATTTAGTGTTATAATTATATTTTTTTTTGTTAGATTTAGTATTTTACATAAAATCATAAAAACTAATATTATAATAATACTTCATAATATTTTATAAGATTATAATAGTATAATATTATAATAATATTTTATTAGTTTTCTTAGGATTTTATTAATATTTACATTTTATTAGTATTCTTAAAATTTTATTAGTATTTTTAATTTTCTTAAAAATTTCTAGTTATTTGTTTAGTTAACATTTTATTAATATTTAACTAATTATAATAATAATAATAATATTATTATTATAAATAACATAATAAATTATTAATATTTTATCTCAAATTTATTAATACATTTTAATTTTTAATAGTAGATTTAATTTAATAACATTTGTAATATTTAAATCATTGTTACAATTAATTTTGTGGTCCACTTTTTCACTTTATACTTTTACATTACTAATCAAATACCATAAAACACAATATATTTTCCCACTAACACTTTTACATTGGGGTTGTTTGAATTCAGGAAAGTGGGCGGAAGTAAGGAAATAGAGAAGTGTTATTTCTCACTTCCCTATCTATCCAAACACCAGAAAAGGAAAATGAGAAAACCTCTTTTCCTTTTCTCTTTTCCCTTTTACACAATCATTTTCTCACTTTCACGATGCTACAGTTAACTTTGTGATCATATAAATCTCATTTGGCTCAACACAGTTAATTTTGTGATCATATAAATCTCACTTGCATTCTAAATACAGTCCAATTTTTATTTTCTTAATTAATTTTTATTTTAATATTATTTTGCGGTCAACTTTGTGATTAATTTTTTCACTTTCACTTTCACATTATCATCCAAATACCGTAAAAGACATAACATTTTCCGAACTATACTTCCCAATAATATCCAAACACCAGAAAACTTACTAACCAATTCTCAAGTTCCAAAGGGAACTATTACTACTTCTTAACTTCCTCACTTTCATCCCTAACTAAACAGCCGCATTACCAACCAAACACTGTAAAACACATTGTACTTTCTCACTTATGCTCACATTTCCAATTAAATACCATAAAACACAATATATTTTCCCTCTTAAAATTTACTTTTCTCGTTATCATTTTACGGCTTTCGGCTCACAGCCACTTGCGGTAAAGCAAAGGCTCAGAGCATAATCAAGCTGCCATTTTACATTTCTGAATTTCATACCGTGGTCAAATAGAATGGTTAACATTTTTAAAGGTGTGGCCAAAGAAATAAAATTTGATGTATAGAAAGACCAGAGTTGAAGGGTTATTGTTGGGAATCAAGTCATCCTCCCAGAATCCTTCTGATGCCACTGCGTTGCTCTGCAGTCAGCCTCGAAGGGAACATGACATCAAACTTGATCCTGGGTTCCTCTTCTTCCCATGTTCCCTTGCAATCGGCATCCCTTCCTTGGCAACCACAACCTAGTACCCCAGGGTCACCACATCAGGCAGTAATACAGACAGATCATGACCATCAAGGGTGTTATCAGTCGACCGTCCGGTCGACCGAAATCCTGTCATAAAGTTAAAAAACTACATCTCATGTTTTCGCGCCCCCCCCCCCCCCCCCCAAAGGGTCTTGAGCTCCACTGTTGTCCCGGCACGGGCGTCTGCCAAAGGAGTCTTGTGGTGAAGAATGTTGCGCGCCAAAAACAACCACACAGAGGAACCTTAGATCTCCAACGCACGAAGAACAGTACCAAAAACAGCACAAAACACCCAAACACAGAGAAAAGCACAAAACACAGATTTAACGAGGTTCGGCCTTGTCGCTTACGTCCTCGGGACAAGAAAGGGGGAGGGTTTTTATTGATTTCTGCAAATCAATACACTTACAGAAATGGGGATCGGGAAAGTTCTGCCTCTGCTCTACTCTCCTCCACAATTGCTCTCACAAACCCTTCTACAAGATCTCTCTCAAGATACCTTCTCAAGATTCAAGATACAAAATCCTAGAAATCCAAACAGCCCTTAAATAGGGTTCAAAATAACCCTTTCTGAAAACAGGCAGACCCGCTTGTCGGTCGACCGGCCGGTCGACCGACTCTATGCACCGGTCGACCGGGCCCAACCGAGAGTTGGGACACTTCAGTCAGTCGACCTCCTGGTCGACCGATCTCCTCCTGCAGTCGATCGGTCCCCGCTACCTGTGCATGTCTGCGTGCACGTCGATCGACCGGACCGGTCGACCGAGCCACTGCTTCTGCCGACGGTCGACCGGGCGGTCGACCGTACTCCTGTTCTGCTGCTGATTTCTGAATCTTCTTCTTCGTCGACTCTTCTATTTCCTCCCCCTACAATTCTCTACCTCGGTGAAGATTTTTCTAAAATCTGAGCCGATCTCCAACGTACCCCAGTCTATCACCTGGCGAAATCGACACACGATCTCGGCTTGCGCGCACCGGACGAAATCGACACACGATCTCGGCGAAATTGACACACGATCTCGGCTTGGAATCTGTAGCTCAGCTATCCACTGAAAAACATCGCACATGCCTTCCCTACACTTCACCTTAGGAGAACTTCCATACATGCCAATCACCAGACCACGGCTTTTAATCCGTAACTTCACGACCTCACGAAAACTCCTCATGAGTCAACACTGACTCTCCAACTGACTAGCTCTATCTAGTCTACCTGTCTTCCACTGACGGTCCAACCAAGCTGCGTAGAGCACACCAAACACCATCAGCTTCAACTGGATGCGCACCACTCCTTATGTAAGCTTAACATCTTCTCACCGGAAGATCAACCTATTCATCGAGATCACAACACTTCACCTCTATATGAAGTCCAACTGTCCACAACACTACATCTCTACGTGAAGCCTCACCACCTCTACGTGATGTTCCATCGGCCATAACTCTTCACCTCTACGTGAAGTTCCAAATAGCTTCTCGAGAACCCAAATAGCTTCATACGGGTTGCACCACCAAATGGCTGCGCCTTTACGGCTGCCTACGTATCTTGACCAAAGGATCAAGCCAACCGTAGTTCATTAAAATGAGCTCCATCAAGCTCAAACACTGGTACCTGTATTTGCAGCAGTGAACCTGTCTGACTGAGTCATATGAACCTCCTCACGACCATCATGGAGAACAACGGCCTTCAATTTGAGCTTGTCGCGATCACAAGCTTGAGATTCATGTTTCTTTCCCCACAAGCGTGATTTCACCTTGGTTCTGAAAAGATCACCTAGAGGGGGGGTGAATAGGTGATTATGCTAATCTAATGAACTCAATGCGGAATTTAAAAACTTAATGCAATACACTCAAGTGCAATCAACAAGTGATGCACACACAATCAAGCCAAGCAATAATGAATGCACAATATGAATAGTTGTAAGGCACAAAGTAAAGAGAGAGATAGAGAGAGAGTCAATGGATCAAGCGCAAACAATAAGATATGTTTTGAGGTTCGAGCACCCAGCTCTACATCCCCGCCTTCGACACACGAAGGATTTCTAATTCACTAGCTAGTCCACAAAGAACTCTCACAAGGAGTACCCAACTCCTCTCTTTACAACCACAACCTCCTCCTTGAGGCAAGCTCCAATCCAACTAAACAATCACCTCACACCTTGAGGAATTAGCACAAAGCAAACACAAGGATCACCTCACAACTTGAGGGATACAACCCAAATGCACAACTTCCTCAACACAATGAGGGTAAGGCACAAAGCAAAGATTGGGTTTTTAACTTGGTGGTCTAAACAACAACCACAAACAATCTCTTTCTCCCACACAAAGATACTATAGAAGAGATAGTAGATTTTAGCTCAAGTGTGGAGAAAACCAATGGAATGGAAATCAAAATCACAAAGAAAATCTTTGGGAAAAACTGAAACCAAGATATAGAAGATGAATCAAAACTCTTTTTCCCAAAAACCCTTTTCTTTGAATTTCCAAACCCTAGCAAAAACACCAAATAGATTGTTCAATTTGAATCCAAAAACTTCTTTTGATTACTGTGAGAACACCAGAGAGTAAGGAAAAATTCGCACAAAAATTCTTAGAGAAAAACTCTTTCCAATGGGGTATTTATAGCCCCCAGAAAAACATAGCCGTTTGCAGCAGAAAATGCCAGAAATGCACTGCCGGTCGACCGGCCGTTCGACCGTCCAACGGTCAAATTCTGCCCGTTGGCAGCTACCGGTCGACCGCCCCGGTCGACCCAAACAAACAGAGAGCTCTGCTCTCAGACCCGGTCGACCCGGATGGTCGACCGTCCAGTGTCTGCCAAACGTGCACAGATCTGTGCACGTCGGTCGACCGACCCGGTTGACCGACTCCAGCCAAGTCGACTTGGTCAGAAGACTAGTCGACTGGTTGAAGCCTGGAACAGAAAACTGGGTTTGAAATATGTTTAAAAATTCTTTTATCTTTTCTAAAAATCATCAAAAATAGTTTTATCATTTTGCATTGATATATAAACATGTGGTAAAAAGTTTAGCTCAAATATCAATCAATATGAACTATTTTTGTGTCTAATCATTTTTACCAAAACCAAAAACTGTATTTTCTAAAACTTGGATTTTGAATAGAAAATACGTTTTGTCCAAAACTCTTCCAAATACAAAAACATGATATTAAACACTTTGAAGCATGATGCATAATGATAGAAATCCAATATACATGAAACAAATATATATCCATGTTTTTGTCATAAATTCCAAAAATATGTTTTGTCAAAATGCCAAAACATAAAGCACATGAATAAGTAAGTCAAAACTAAGTTTGTCTAGAAAATTAAGCATGCATGTATATAGAACAAATCTAATATACATTAAACCATGTAAACTTGTTTTGATCTATCTATTCATAAAACCAAGATCGGTTAAACCTAAAACCGAAAACCAATATTCAAACATGAAACGTGTGTGTTGTGAACTTGAGCATATCATACTATTCTAATCTTTACAATTTGGATCTAAACACAAAACTAAATTATGGTACCGATGTCTTCTTGTAGAGCGCAAACTCCAAGCCGACTCGATCCAAAACACTTTGATCCACCGAGCAAGTGCTATATATGATCTTTGACGCTTGGGCTCTTGAATCAACATGTGAAAGCTTCCAAATTATCTTGTTGAAGCTAATCGCCAACTAATAACTTGATTAATGATCTGAAACTAAAATCACAAGATTATTAGTACACATAACTACATGAGTTAATCATCATCAAAACTAGGGTGGAAGGCCTTTGGGCCAACAATCTCCCCCTTTTTGATGATGACAAAACTCATGGAGTTATATATGCATGGATTAAAGTTAAGCTTCAAAGAAGCTCCCCCTTAACTCATGCATAAACAAATAAACAATAAATAATATGCAATAAAGGCTCTTAAACATGAATGCATATAAATGCATAAACAATAAAGGGTTCTAGATACCAATGAAATGTTCAAAAACAAAATATGCTCTAGATACCAATTACAAAACATGATCTAGATATCAATTAAAATTAAACTAAATTAAACTTAAATATGAAAAACAAAAACATGCATATATAAACCAAAATACTTCTCCCCCTTTTTGTCAATCATCAACAAAGGGGTAAAAACCAAAACAAAACAAAATCTCTCCTCTTTTCAATATAAAGAAACAACCTTCTATGAGGGGTAAAAACAAAACCAAATCAACAAATCTTTCTCCCCCTTTTTGTTCGAAACAACGAATCAATAAAAAATAATATTTTCTCTTTTTGTCTAAAACAAAAACAAAGTCAATTAGAGGTGACAATCAATTAAGGTACTAATTGAAAATATGTCAAAGAATAGCATCTTGATACCAATTGAAAGGAAACAGACAAAAATTATTGATACCAATTTTAAGCAAAAACACATGAACAATCTTGATACCAATTAAAATTAAACATAATAAATTTTGAATGTCTAAACACAAAAATTTTGATACCAATTGTAAATAATTTACATTTTGAACATATGATACCAATTTAAAATTTTCAATCATAAAGTAAGGGAGTGGGAATCAAATACCAATTGAAAGACAAAATCAAATTTTCTCCCTCTTTATGAAATACAAACTAAAACAATGCTTAGGCTTGATACCAATTTAAAAGTAATCAATTAAAACAAAATTGAAGCTCAAGCACTAGCATAAACAAGATTTTGTGCTTAAAGATATAGGGATATAATAAGCACAAATAAAGCATATATATGTATGAAAAATAGATACCAATAGAAATTGATATTCTTGGAATTGAAAGCATACATACATACAAACATATATGGGTATACAAGAAATGTCAAGATTGATACCAATTGAAAGAATTCAATGATACCAATTGAAATAACTATAAGATCAAATGTATATCTCATATAACTACCTCCCAATCATGGTTCAAGTTTTAAATGATTTTCATTTTAAGGCATACATGAACATGATCTCCCATCCATCCTCCCATTGAAGGTAGGGGTTTTCAAAAATAGATTTGAAAATGTAGTATGTTTGAAAATCTCTACCATAGTGAAGAATACGAACTAGTTATAGGAAAAACTTTTAAAACTAGTACGAAATCCTTCAAGAAAGGAATCAAACAAAATGATTTTCATGAAACACATGTAAATCACATGATCACTAAACACTCAAAGTCCATAAAGCCCATATCATAGTCTCATGAAAACAAATCATGAGTAAACTAATAAAGTGAGTGTACAAGTATAATGTGACACATATCAACATGAAAGTATTCCATTAAGCTCATATGAAATTCCTTGAAAACATGAAAACATGAAAAACTAGATTTTCATTACCAATAGAAATTACCTAAAAATATGAAAATCATCAAAACGATTTAAACTTCAAGGCATATGTATGTCCTGTACAAACTAAAGCATACATACATATCCTAAATATAATGAGTCCACAAGAGTATATGCATGAAGGCACGTGGCTCAAGGATGTATATGTATAAATGATAGTTTGGACAAGATGGACATATACATGAAGTTGAAACAAAATAAGTAAAATGATGAATACAAGTCAAATGCAAGAATCATCAAAACTAGACTATACTAGTACATCAAGTGAATACAAATGAGCGTTCAAGCACAAACATATATAAAGGTGTATTTGTAGCTCACTAGTTGTACAAGTATAAATCCTAGTCTTAATGAAAACTTATCATTCAATCAAGTAGTCAAAACATGAAGCATGAAACGGGAATCATAACCCAACATGAAAAACATAATAATCAAAATATGAATTATTAAAACAAAAAGTCATAGTCAATCATATGATTAGCATGACAAAGACATGTGCATTAGATCTATGATTAACATGATAGCTAAAACATAAAGAGAACACAAAATATGGGTCCATACTAAACATGGGTGTCTCAACAACTAATCATGTAAAGCATAAGTCTAATAGACATGGCAAATATCATACTAATCATGAAACAATAAAACATGATTCAACAAAACAAAAATCATAAACATCCACATGATCATTATGAAAATGCATGAGCATTAGATCTAGTGCATACATATTAGTTTAAACAAGGTGAGAACACTAAATGTAGATCCATATAAAACATGGGTGCTCAAGTAACTAAACATGTATAACACTAATCTAATCAACATGACATAAGCATAATGAACAATAAACCATGGCATGCTATAAATTGATGAACATGAAAGACAAGCATAATAAAAACGGGAGTTAGAGAATGATACCAAAACCGATGAAGGTGTATCTCTAGTTCTCCAAACCACGGTGGTCCTCCCACCAAATCTCCTTGAGAGTGAAGCATCCAAATGGTTTTCTTTTAAGCTTAGAACGCATCCACCTCAAGGCACCAATACTCTCACGTGATGCGAGATCTCCCACCTACATCAAAAGTCAAGGAGGTGGTTTTTGGTACCCATTTTCTTTTGGGTCCATAGGGGTTAGTTTCTTTTCTAACCCAAACAAGATTAGTTGCTAAATTTTCATGATAAACACGATCATAACAAAATCTAGCAAGGTGGCCTTTTCGACCACAATGTGTACATGTGTACACATGAGCATACATGTTATGGTGGTGACCGTGGAAAGCATGTGTATGCCGTGTAGGGTGTGCATGCAAAGATGGACCTTGTTTCTTGCGAACCAAGGTTTCCAAACGTGAATGATTCAATGTGCATTGGCTCAAAGTGGAGCCCAAACATTCAACACTTTTCTTCAAAACTTTTATATCATTTTCAATAGTGGAAGATAAAGTGGAGCATGCAATAGGTGTGCAAGAAGAAGAAGCTACACTAGTATGACAAACATGAATATCAATCTCATTTTGCAAAGATTCATTTTTCTTTAAAATAAGATCAAGTTCCTTAGTGATAGAATCAATTTTATTTTTCAAGGAAAGGTTATCTTTAAAAGTAAAATCCAATTTTGAAGATAAAATCTCATTGTGCTTCACAACATCATCACAATCATTTTTGCTTTTTAAAACATCAATCTCATTAAGGGCAAGATCTAGTTGAGATCTTAGTGAGTCACGTTCACTAGTAATCTCTTCCTTCTCTTGCAAAACCAATTCAAAATTAGAACACAAATCCTTTAATTCATTTTTCAAAACAAGGTTGTCCTCTTTCAAAAGATTGTGTTTTTCCAATAAATTTTCAAGCTTTTGAGCAAGTTCCAAATTTAAAGTTTGAACTTCAAAACAACCATGGCAATAGGAACTAGAGCTATTATCTAATTGAGTGTCCGATTGTACCTCAAGGGAGTTATTCCCTTGGACCATGAGGCAACGCTCTTCGGACTTTTCTCTCTTAGATCTCCTCATCTTGTTGATAATCCTTGGAAGCTCGGGAGACGTCAATAAGCTCCAAACTGCAAAAGCCGAGTCATAACAATCAAACACCGGTAAAAGATGTTCACTAAGAGATGCTCTAAGTGCTCTAAGTGCTAATGCATTTGCCTTTTTTATACTTGCTACTATTAGGGAATGATTTCATAGTGGAGGCTTGATAAACTAGATGTCCTAGTCTTTTCAAATGGCTACTCATATTGGCCTTCCAAGCATCAAGTCTAATATGGTCAAACATAGGAGGGCTATCCATGAGAGCAAACTAAATGAGTGCAAATGAACAATGCAAATGAAGATTAGCAAACCAAGATCTCACTCCTAGGTGGTTAAACCTAAATATCAGGAGCACTGGCTCTGATACCAATTGAAAAGATCACCTAGAGGGGGTGAATAGGTGATTATGCTAATCTAATGAACTCAATGCGGAATTTAAAAACTTAATGCAATACACTCAAGTGCAATCAACAAGTGATGCGCACACAACCAAGCCAAGCAATAATGAATGCACAATATGAATAGTTGCAAGGCACAAAGTAAAGAGAGAGATAGAGAGAGAGTCAATGGATCAAGCGTAAACAATAAGATATGTTTCGAGGTTCGAGCACCCAGCTCTACATCCCCGCCTTCGACACACGAAGGATTTCTAATCCACTAGCTAGTCCACAAAGAACTCTCACAACCAAGCCAAGCAATAATGAATGCACAATATGAATAGTTGCAAGGCACAAAGTAAAGAGAGAGATAGAGAGAGAGAGTTAATGGATCAAGCGTAAACAATAAGATATGTTTCGAGGTTCGAGCACCCAGCTCTACATCCCCGCCTTCGACACACGAAGGATTTCTAATCCACTAGCTAGTCCACAAAGAACTCTCACAAGGAGTACCCAACTCCTCTCTTTACAACCACAACCTCCTCCTTGAGGCAAGCTCCAATCCAACTAAACAATCACCTCACACCTTGAGGAATTAGCACAAAGCAAACACAAGGATCACCTCACAACTTGAGGGATACAACCCAAATGCACAACTTCCTCAACACAATGAGGGCAAGGCACAAAGCAAAGATTGGGTTTTTAACTTGGTGGTCTAAACAACAACCACAAACAATCTCTTTCTCCCACACAAAGATCCTATAGAAGAGATAGTAGATTTTAGCTCAAGTGTGGAGAAAACCAATGGAATGGAAATCAAAATCACAAAGAAAATCCTTGGAAAAACTGAAACCAAGATATAGAAGATGAATCAAAACTCTTTTTCCCAAAAACCCTTTTCTTTGAATTTTCAAACCCTAGCAAAAACACCAAATAGATTGTTCAATTTGAATCCAAAAACTTCTTTTGATTGCTGTGAGAACACCAGAGAGTAAGGAAAAATTCGCACAAAAAATTCTTAGAGAAAAACTCTTTCCAATGGGGTATTTATAGCCCCCAGAAAAACATAGCCGTTGGCAGCAGAAAATGCCAGAAATGCACTGCCGGTCGACCGGCCGGTCGACCGTCCAACGGTCAAATTCTACCCGTTGGCAGCTACCGGTCAACCGCCCCGGTCGACCCAAACAAACAGAGAGCTCTGCTCTCAGACCCGGTCGACCCGGACGGTCGACCGTCCAGTGTCTGCCAAACGTGCACAGATCTGTGCACGACGGTCGACCGACTCCAGCCAAGTCGACTTGGTCAGAAGACTAGTCGACTGGTTGAAGCCTGGAACAGAAAACTGGGTTTGAAACATGTTTAAAAATCCTTTTATCTTTTCTAAAAATCACCAAAAATAGTTTTATCATTTTGCATTGATATATAAACATGTGGTAAAAAGTTTAGCTCAAATATCAATCAATATGAACTATTTTTGTGTCTAATCATTTTTACTATAAACAAAAAACTGTATTTTCTAAAACTTGAATTTTAAATAAAAAATACGTTTTGTCCAAAACTCTTCCAAATACAAAAACATGATATTAAACACTTTGAAGCATGATGCATATGGATAGAAATCCAATATACATGAAACAAATATATATCCATGTTTTTGTCATAAATTCCAAAAATATGTTTTGTCAAAAATGCCAAAACATAAAGCACATGAATAAGTAAGTCAAAACTAAGTTTGTTTAGGAAATTAAGCATGCATGTATATAGAACAAATCTAATATACGTTAAACCATGTAAACTTGTTTTGATCTATCTATTCATGAAACCAAGATCGGTTAAACCTAAAACCGAAAAACCGAAAACCAATATTCAAAACATGAAACGTGTGTTGTGAACTTGAGCATATCATACTATTCTAATCTTTACAATTTGGATCTAAACACAAAACTAAACTATGGTACCGATGTCTTCTTGTAGAGCGCAAACTCCAAGCCGAATCGATCCAAAACACTTTGATCCACCGAGCAAGTGCTATATATGATCTTTGACGCTCGGGCTCTTGAATCAACATGTGAAAGCTTCAAATCATCTTGTTGAAGCTAATCACCAACTAATAACTTGATTAATGATCTGAAACTAAAATCACAAGATTATTAGTACACATAACTACATGAGTTAATCATCATCAAAACTAGGGTGGAAGGCCTTTGGGCCAACAGGTTCCAATAGGTATAAGCACCTCGACATCCTCAGCAATGTCGTCAACCTGTTCAGCATCAACTCTAGCTACATGATCTTCACCCGGTGTCACATCCGGTGAAGTCTTCTCTAATGCCGAACCAACTGGAGATGATGGAGTAGCATCAACCTCCACCCGCTGCGATACTTCCTTGGTCTCCGTCCTCTCCACCTGCTGAGAGACGGTGGACTTCAACACTGAAGTCTCTCCAAATGTGACATGCCTAATCATCATGATCTTCTTGTCTTCGGGGTCTCACAACCTGTAGATGTTCCTCTTGACACCCAAATACACAAACCTCTTTACTCGCGGATTCACCTTACCATTTTTGGCACTGAAGTAGGTCGGACTTCCTAATTCCCGCAGCAAATAATGATCTTGAGCAGCTTTCCCAGACCAAATTTCTAATGGAGCTTTACCTCCTATCGCAGTCGATCTATTCATGATATGGCTAGCATACACAGTCGCCTCAGCCCAAAACGACTTGTCCAATCCTGCATTAGACAACAACCTCCGAACCTCCTCTAGTAAGGAACGGATTACTTCCTTAGTCAACCTATCTGTACCTGTTATGAAGTGCGTAACAATTCCGGTGTTTTGGCCTGTAGCACCCCGTACCCGGGATACGTACCCAGATACGTGTCCCAAATTTTTTTGACAATATTGCTCAAATTTCTTCCTGTATGTGTTCATGGATTGTGAATACTTAGTTTATTTAGTATCAGATCTAGATTCTCAGACCTAGAGTAAGCTCTGGCCCGGACCGGGAACCCGGTACCAGCCAGTAACTCGATTTGACTTTCTGATAGTCCGATTTGACCGATTTCAGTTTCAGAGACTGTTTTCTAATATTTTAGATTTTTCATCATTTTCTGAAATTTTTTGAAATTTTTCTACAAAATCTCCAAAATCAGTGTCGGTCGGCGTCGCTGACTGATTCCCGGATTTTTAGTTTTCAAATGGGATTTAACTTTCAAAAATGACTTTCACAGTACATCTTAGAATTTTATTTTCTATCTCAAAACATTTTTTGAAATTTTTCAAAATTTATCAAAATTTGACCGATTCTGATGTCAGCCGGTATCGCCGGAAGATTCTAAGATTTTTATTTTGGAAACTACATTATATTTTTCGAATCTGATTTCACTGATCATCTTAGAATAATATTTTCTATTTTTGAGAATTTTTCGGAATAATTATGAAACAGTCGAATTTTCGCCTTATTAAAATAATAATATAATTTGACGTTCTTTCTTTTCTTGCTTTTCCCTCTAACTCCTCTACTTATTACTCCCAGAATATTCTATTAATTTTATTATTTAATAAAATATTTATTTATAATTTTTTTACTATTTCTTTTCATTTCTTTTAAATTTTCCATTTTCTTTCATTTTCCCTCTTTTTCTTCTTTTCTTTTCTTCTCCTCCACTCCACCTCTTCTCCCTCGCCAACGCAACCAACGCAGCCGCAGCAAGGAATAGGACATCATGGGCTGAGAAACCATTTCCCCCACTCAATCCATATTCATCATTCCAATTTCATTTTTTTTTCCTTTTCCCTCTTCACTTAAACTCCTTCCCTTCTTTCTAATTCATTTTCCCCCAACCCTTCAACTCAAACCCACTCCACTCACGCACCCACCACAACCGCCGCCTCCACCATCACCACCACCGGCCCACCATTGCCCAAGCCGCCGCACCCCCCATCACCCCACCACCCTTCTCCACTTCCATCAACCTCAAATTCCACCTCCTTCTCTTTAATTCCACAAAAACCCATCTCCATTAAAACCTCCATCTTCTCCAAAATTCACCACCTCCTCCACAAATTCCTCCACTCCAACCAACCCATCACCATCTCCTCCTCCTCCTCTAACCCCCCAACACCACCAATCACCACCACCACCACCACAACCACAACCACCATCACCACCTCCACCAAACAACAACAACAACAATAACAAAACAACCCACCTCCTTCTCCCCCCAAGCCGTGCGCGCGCCCTCCTTCCCGCCGCCGCCGCCGCCGTCGTCGCCAGGCCGGCCGGCCACCGCCGGCGGCCGACCACCCCCTCCCTCCTTCTTCTATTTTCCTTTCTTTCTTTCTTTCTTCTTTTCTTTCCTTCTTTCTTTCATTTCAAATCCCTATATTCCCTAAATAAACATCATATCTCCTCATTCCAAAAATACCCCTCCCCTCATCCCCTTATTTCTTCCCTTTAATTACAACTTTACCCCCTTTCAATTAAATTTCTATTTTCCTTTTAAAAACACCTTAATTTCTCTCTCCTTTTCCTACAACTTTCTCTCTCCTCTCTCTCTCCTCTCTCATTCCATCCCTAATACTTATATAAATATTTATAATTATATATTTAATATATATTTGTGGGCCAGAGGTTTACTCAAACGGTTTGCTGATTCCCCAGACTTTAACCGGTATTTTGCCCTGGTTTCAGGCGAGTACATTTAATACACCTAAAAATAAACACTCTTGTATTTTAAGCATGGAATTGATATATGGATATGTTAGCATCCTTAGCACTTGTTACCGTAAATTTAATACATGATATCATCTATGCAAGTTAATATATGATGTTGCACTCGGTATTTACCCGACCCTGGACATGTTATGCTTGATATACGATTTATGACACCGATATACGGTAATTACACCGACACCTGGCATGTTACATTAGATATATGGTTTTTCACACCGGCACTTGGTATTAACACTGGCACACGGTATTTGACGCTGATATTTGCCATGCTATATTTGACACCGATATTTGTCATGCTATATTTGACACTGATACTTATTATGCTATATTTGACATATGATACCCGACACTGGTACTTGCCATGCTACACTTATCACTTGATATTAGACATCGATACTTGATATGTCATACTTGACACCTGCTCCTGACACCCGGTATAGGATAAGCTTTCATGTGGTACAAATTCCTAGACCTGACATCATGACTCTTGACCGGACACTACCACCCTTGAAACCTGATTATATGACATATTCATGACTATCACTGTTATGGGGACTTGGCATGACTATTATATTATTACCAGATATTTGGTACTCCTGAACTCATGTACTCCTGTATACTTGAACCCCTGAAATAGGGAGGCTCCTGACATTACTCCTGATACTATCTCCTGTTGGCCCCCGTAATAGGATAACCATAGATATTGTACATTTGTGAACACCCCGTGAACATTATTATTTGAGACTCTGTTATATTTTAACAACTTACACAGGGATGGGGGAAATTGATGGGTATCGATATAGCTTCTGTATTTATGGTGGCCATACATATGTTTACAACTTCCTGTAGGATTCGACCTGGAGGCCACCAGGCGTTTCCGAGGGGTATACTGGCACCCCTACCCCCTTGTCTGCCTGTCCGGGTGTGCTATAATCCCCTAGGTATATCCTGTGGGGAACAGTGACGTTCTATTCCTGTTCGGACGTATACTAAGACCTTCGGGCATATAGTAAGTCCGGGTGCCTAGCGGTACGTTCCGGCTCAGTACCGGATACTCCTAGACCGTTGTCCCGGGCATGCACGGGACCCATTCTAAACATGGTTTGTCGTTCCCCATCATTTTCTAATAACCAACCTCGCTAGATTTGTATGCGGAGGTATATGGCACCGGTTATATACCGAAACATACAAATTGAACGAGTCTTAATAATAACTTGATAATTGACTTCATACTACATGAATTTTTATGTCATTTCTGTACTTGTCATTTATTGTAGTTACTCCATGCTTCCTAATTTGATTACATGACATTTGACCTGCTATACATGCTTTTATTTCATGCCTTATAAATGCTAATGTTATTTCTATATTTCACTATTTATTGTGGTTATTTCATACTTATTGATTTGGGTACATTATACTTGACATGATGCACTTGCTATTTTTCTTGTACTCACCATTGGGTTTTTCTTGTACTCGCTGGGTTGCCCACTAATAACTCTGGATTTGCATGTCCAGATCTAGCAGCTTGGACCGAGGTGGACCCTTCAGCTGAGGATCAGGCCTACTTCGAGGAGCAGGCAGATCAGCAGTAGCTCCGTCCAGTCTTTCCCCTGCTCACGAGATTCCTTTTTTAGCTCATGAGTTTTATCTTTTGTATCCTGTGCAGTCTACTTTTGTACTATCTAGTGATGTCATATTGATGTAATATTATGTCACTACTTGTGATGACTAAGTACTTGTACTATTTTGGATTGGATTGTATAATACCACGTATTTTCGCGCTCTGATACCTGTGTTGAGTTGTATTGATGCTTAGCGTACATACGTGATGGTACCATCGCCCTGCGTATGTACGTCGCAGTGGCGTCTTCGTACCCGCCGGGATCGGGGCGCCACATGGCTAAATCGTAGGAATTGAAAAACACCTAGAGGGGGGGTGAATAGGTGTAATTGCTAATCTAATGATTCTTTTTAAAACTAAGTATGATGAATGATGCAACGATCTCTCAAAACAAGACTAAGAGCCGAATACCCCGTGAGAGGTTCTGAACTCCTTCCTCCCAATTCCCCTTGAATGGGTTAGAGGTGCGCAATGCAACCTTGTTGTATGAGATATGATCGATCAAGGCAAAGTATGATGGATGAATAGTGAGATGCACACAATATATCACAAGTATCACAAGCTTGAAGTAATAGCACAAAGAAAGAAACAAGATCACAAGCAAGTAATTGAAAGCAATATAGTGCAATAGAAATTTAAAGCAAGAATGGACACAAGGCAATCACAAACACAAGATGTTTGTTTCGAGGTTCGAGCCACCGCTCTACTCCCCGCCTTCACCTCCGTGAAGGGTTTCCACTATCCACCGAGGACGATTACAATGGCCTACCGAAGACCCGAGCACCGAGCTCCACAACTTACAAAACCTCTACCGAAGAGGTGTCTCCACAAGATGAAGAAGATCACAAGTCACCAAAGTGATCACAACTTGATCACTTAAACTCTTTTACAATGTCTCACTCTTTTACAATTTTCTTATAGAATGAGTAAAGGAATTTTGGCTCTATGGAGTGTAGTGAGAAAAACTCAGTTGTGAATTGATATTAGCTAACAATCACAACTGAAAACTAGCTCAAGAAAGTATTGGAAATGAAGAGCTTAAAACACTTTTCTTCTCTTTTGAAAACTTGAAAAACTTAAGGCTTTTTCTTGGTATATAGTAAGAGAGTCTTCTCCTCTATTTATAGGGAGAGAAATGGGTTTAAAACATTTTATTTAGACCTTATTTGCTCTGAAAACAAACTGGAAAACCCTGTAAAAGTCTGCCAAAAAGCAGATCAAAAAACAAATTTCAGAATTGCACAAAAGAGGAAAGAGCCGTTGGGCAGCAGCAGGCTTGGCGGTCGACCGGGTCGGTCGACCGCCAGCTCAGCTGGCAAAGAGCCGGTCGACCGGTCGGGTCGACCGTCCCAAAGACAGAGCACAGCTCTCTTCTGCGGTCGACCGGACCGGTCGACCCAGAAAACCCGAGAGTGTCTGCTTACAGTCGGTCGACCCATGCGGTCGACCGACAGACGTGCACAAACGTGCACGTCCTGGGACTGGCGCCGGTCGACCGAGCCGGTCGGCCGGTCAGCCTGAAACAGGAAAAATCAGTATTTTTTGAGATAGAAAAATTTGTAAAATAGTTTTGGGTTTGAACAAACTTAAGTAACATGCTAATAGGAGTATATAAACATGATCTAAACATGATATTTATTTTGTAAAACTTAGGGTCATGTAAATATCTACTAAGGCATGAAACCAATTTTTAAAACATGAAAACTTAAATACAAGACTCATATTTTAACAAAACCAAATTGTGTATGTGTATCCTAGAGCCAATATCCAACACTCAAACTTTAACATTCTATTCTTACAATGATTCTAAAGACTTCAAGTTCTTCAAGAGGGCTTTCACCATATGATCTTCAAAACTTGATTCTTGAGCCCAAATTGAGTAGACTTGAGTCCAAAGCACCTTCCTTTAGGGAAGAATCCTTCTAGTTGAGTTAGAATCCTGAAACACACTTAAACAATAAACAATATTAGTACAAATAACTAATATGTTTTGTAATCATCAAAACACACTAAACAAGGGTGATTGTAACCTTGGGCCAACAATCTCCCCCTTTTTGATGATGACAAAACATATAGGTTATTTAAACAAAAATGGAAGAAGAGCTTGGAAAGCTCCCCCTCAAATAATGCTATGTATCAAAAATGTCAATGAAGAGCTAAATACATAAGGCATTGAAAACACATAGTTTTGTCAAAAACTCAAATGCAAAACACATAGTTTTTTCAAAAACTCAAATGCATCAAAATATACACAATAAACAAACAAAATAAACAAACAAAACAACAAACAAACTCATACTTTTTCTCCCCCTTTTTGTCATACATCAAAAAGGGTTAAACAAACAAAATAAAAGAAATTTTTCTTTAAGAATCCATAATGCAAACATTCAACTCACCACAAATAAATGAAAATCTAGCATAATCTAGAGGTTTAGTAAAAATATCGGCAAGTTGAAAATCGGTAGAAACATAATCAATATCAATATCACCTTTCTCATAATGATCTCTAAGAAAGTGATACCTAATGTCAATGTGTTTGATTTTACTATGTTGATTTGCATTCTTTGTCATGTGAATAGTACTAGTATTATCACAAAATATTTTAACATGATCAAAGTGTAAATCATAGTCAAGGAGAGTATGTTTCATCCAAAGAACTTGTGCACAACAAGCTCCGGCCGCAACATACTCCGCCTTGGCGGTTGAAAGGGCTACCGAATTTTGCTTTTTGGAAGACCAAAATACAAGACAATTACCTAGGAATTGACATGTTTCACTTTGCTCTTCCTATCTACCCTACAACCCGCATAGTCGGCATCCGAAAAACTCGTCATTGAAAATTGGCCGTTTTCGGATACCACAAACCCATTTCAATAGTGCCCTTAAGGTATCTAATTATGCGTTTAACCGCAATTATGTGAGACTCTTTAGGACAAGATTGAAAACCTGCACAAAGACAAACGGAAAACATGATATCCGGCCTACTAGCCGTCAAATACAATAAACTACCAATCATGCTACGATAAAGCTTAATGTCTACACTTTTACCTTGTTCATCCTTGTCAAGCTTGGTAGTTGTTGCCATGGGAGTTTTGCTTACTTTAGATCCTTCCAGCCCGAACCTTTTGATTAATTCCTTTGTGTACTTGGCTTGATTGATGAAGATCCCATCCTTCCTTTGCTTGATTTGGAGTCCAAGGAAATAGTTGAGTTCCCCCATCATAGACATTTCAAATTCATCCTTCATGCATGATTCAAAAGCTTGGCAAAGAGATTCATTAGTAGAACCAAAAATAATGTCATCAACATAAATTTGCACAATAAGAATGTCTTTTTCTACATGTTTTGTAAACAAAGTTGTGTCAATTTTACCTTTCTTAAAACCATTTGAAATTAAAAATGAAGAAAGTCTTTCATACCAAGCCCTAGGGGCTTGTTTTAAACCATAAAGAGCTTTATCTAATTTAAACACAAAATCCGGATGTGTAGGATCAACAAACCCGGGGGGTTGTTCAACATACACCTCCTCTTCAATAAACCATTTAGAAAAGCACTTTTAACATCCATTTGAAACAATTTAAAATCTTTATATGAGGCAAATGCTAGTGTCATCCGTATGGCTTCAAGCCGTGCTACGGGTGCAAAGGTTTCTTCAAAATCGATTCCTTTGATTTGAGTGTAACCTTGGGCAACTAACCTAGCTTTATTCCTAACAACGTTACCCGATTCATCCAACTTGTTCTTAAAGATCCACTTAGTACCAATTGTTGGTCTATCGTGGGGCCTAGGAACATGGTGCCAAACTTGGTTGCGCTCAAATTGATTGAGTTCCTCTTGCATGGCTAGCAACCAATATGAATCGGCCTCGGCTTCGAGGACGTTCTTGGGTTCAACATGAGAAATAAATGCATAATGTCCACAATAATCATGAAGTTTAGAGCGAGTGGTTACCCCTTTTGATACTTCACCTATGACGAGGTCCTTGGGATGATGAGGATTGTATCTCCAACCCTTTGGAAGTTGTTGAGTAGGCTCCACTTCATTTGTTTGATTTTCATTTCCTTGAGCCTCTTCTACTTTAGCTTCACTTCCTTCATCATCCTTTGGCTTGTCTCCCATAGTAGTAGTATCCTCCAAGGTCACTTTCTCCAAGCCTTCATCCAAAACATCTATTTCTACAACATTCTTAACAAACAAGTTAGATTCTTCAAACTTAACATGTATAGATTCCTCAATAGTCAAAGATGATTTATTGAAGATTTTATAAGCCTTACTTGTACTAGAATACCCAACAAAAATTGCCTCATAAGCTTTAGCATCAAATTTTCCTAAATTATCTTTTGTATTTAAAACAAAACATTTGCATCCAAAAACTTTGAAATATGAAACATTTGGTTTTCTAGAAAAGTACATTTCAAAAGAAGTCTTTGAAGTATTTTTACACAAGAAAACACGATTTGATATATAGCATGATGTATTTACGGCCTCGGCCCACAAATAATGTGGTAGACCATATTCACTTAGCATTGTCCTAGCCATCTCTTGTAAAGTTCGATTTTTCCGTTCAACTACTCCATTTTGTTGTGGAGTTCTAGGACAAGAAAGTTCATACTTAATTCCATGTTCTTCACAAAAAGTGGTAAAGGGTAGGTTAATGAACTCACCTCCTCTATCACTTCTTATCCTTAAAATTGAAACATCCTTTTCTTTTTCAACTCTTTTCTTAAAAGTTTGGAAATATGAAAATGCTTGATTTTTGTGTTCAAGAAAGAAAACCCAAGTAAACCATGAAAAGTCATCAACCAAAACAAATGCAAATCTATTCCCACTTAGACTTTTGGTTTGTGTAGGGCCAAATAGATCCATATGGATTAACTCTAAAGGACGTGATGCCATGATATCCTTAATTGACTTGAAAGAAGACTTAGTTTGTTTCCCAAATTGACATGCGTCACAAACTCGGTCCTTTTCAAAACTCAAACAAGGAATTCCTTTCACCATTTCCTTTGTGTTTAACCTAGATATATGGTCAAATGAAATATGGCCTAATCTTCTATACCACAACCAAGAGTCGTCATCGAGGGCTTTTAAACAAGTAATATTACAAGACATATTAGACATATCTATCATATAAACATTATTTTCACGAAAATCGGAAAACACATAAGTATTAGAAATTCTATCAATTACTTTACAAACTACATGATCAAAAAAAACATCAAAATCTTTATCACAAAGTTGACTAACACTTAAGAGGTTATGCTTGAGTCCATCAACTAAAACTACATTTTCAATTAAAGGGGATGTGCCGAGTTTTACATTACCAATACCGATGATTTTACCCTTGGCATCATCTCCGAAGGTGACGGTGCCACCTTCATGGTATCTTGATAGGGTTGCAAAGTTGTTGATGTCCCAAGTCATGTGCCTTGAGCAACCACTATCAAGATACCACAATCCTCTACGTCGTTGGGCTTTGGAAGGTACCTATATCATTTAACAAAATTGTTGACTTTAGTACCCAAATTTTCTTGGGTCCTTGAAAGTTAGTGTTTCGAACCCAAACATTATGATAAGATGCACTTAGTCTATCATAGCAAAAATTGGCTAAGTGTCCTTTCCGCCCACAATGTGAACATGAGAACACTCTTCCATACATGAATGCATGATGTGTGTGTGAAGTGTGAGCATGCTTTGGGGGTTTGCCACGATGTAAAGGTTGTGTGGTATGAACATGAGCATGAGCATGATGAACATTTTTCTTAGGGGCTTGTTCCTTAGGAAACACGGCCTCTATCTTCTTCTTATCAAACTCACAATTTTTTAAAACAATTCCCAATGAGTCTATTCTTTCTTTGAGCATGGTAATCTCATTAGAATCAATTTGTGGAGACTTGCCTTTACAAGAAATCTTATACTTGTCAAAATCTTTTTGAGTGGAAACAAGAGTGGAAAGTAATTCATCCTTTTCTTTAGAAAGAGTAAAAACTTGATGATTAAGAGATTCATTTTCCTTTTTCATTTTTAAATACTTTTTCTTAAGAAAATCATAGTTATGTGATAATTCTACAAAAGCTTCTCCTAATTCATCCATGGAAAGTTCATCATTAGGAGAAGTGGAAGGGGTACCTTGCTTGTGCTTTCATTAGCCATGAAGCACATGTTGGCGGTATCAATCTCCTCCTCGGATTCGCTCTCGGAATCCCATGTAGCTTTCATTGTTTTCTTCTTGTGAGGCTTCTTTGAGGTGGAGGGCTTCACTTTATCCGAACACTCCGCCACTATGTGTCCCGGTCTTTGGCAATTAAAGCAAATGATCTTTCTTTCTTCTTTGCCTCCTTGCCATCTCTTCCTTCCTTGAAATTTAGCCTTGTTGTACATCCTCCGGACGTTCTTCACAAGAAGTGAGAGCTCTTCGTCATCTTCTTCTTCATCATCTTCGTCGAAGTGTGTGGATTGACTTTTGAAGGCTATTGTCTTCTTCTTGGAAGGAACCATGTCCTCCCTCACTTTCCTCTCCATCTCATGGGTTTTGAGGTTCCCAATGAGACCAATCAATTCCATCTCTTCCTTGTCATTGAGTTCCTTCAAGGTTGTTGCTTTTACTTCCCATGAAGGAGGAAGAGCCCGGATGATCTTTCTAACTCTTTGATCATTATCAATAGCATCACCTAGAGAAGAAAGTCCATTAGTAATCTTTGTAAATCTTGTAACCATATCATCTATGGTTTCATTTTCTTGCATGCAAAAATTCTCATATTGGGACCGAAGAAGGTCAATCTTAGCCCTCTTCACTTGTGAGGTCCCTTCATGTGTAACTAGCAAATGTGTCCAAATTTCATATGCGGACTTGCAATGAATAACTCTAGTTATGTCATCATCATTAAGGGCTTGAAGTAGTGCATAGTGAGCCCTAGCATTGGCATCAAATTCTTTGGTCTCTATTTCGGACCAAGTAGATTCATCACCGGGGGGTGCACTAAAGGGTTTGGTCACGGCCTTTGCAACTCGACTTCCTAGAGATTGCAAGAAAACGGTCATCTTAACCTTCCATATGGGAAAGTTAAGTCCATCAAACTTAGGAGGGGTTTTAATTCCATCGGCCATTTTTACTAAGTGAGTATGAATGAAATGATTAGCAAAATTAGGATCTCTCTAAGGTTGTTAAGCCAAATCCTAGAGTCCAAGCTCTGATACCAATTGAAAAACACCTAGAGGGGGGGTGAATAGGTGTAATTGCTAATCTAATGATTCTTTTAAAACTAAGTATGATGAATGATGCAACGATCTCTCAAAACAAGACTAAGAGCCGAATACCCCGTGAGAGGTTCTGAACTCCTTCCTCCCAATTCCCCTTGAATGGGTTAGAGGTGCGCAATGCAACCTTGTTGTATGAGATATGATCGATCAAGGCAAAGTATGATGGATGAATAGTGAGATGCACACAATATATCACAAGTATCACAAGCTTGAAGTAATAGCACAAAGAAAGAAACAAGAACACAAGAAAGTAATTTAAAGCAATATAGTGCAATAGAAATTTAAAGTAAGAATGGACACAAGGCAATCGCAAACACAAGATGTTTGTTTCGAGGTTCGAGCCACCGCTCTACTCCCCGCCTTCACCTCCGTGAAGGGTTTCCACTATCCACCGAGGACGATTACAATGGCCTACCGAAGACCCGAGCACCGAGCTCCACAACTTACAAAACCTCTACCGAAGAGGTGTCTCCACAAGATGAAGACGATCACAAGTCACCAAAGTGATCACAACTTGATCACTTAAACTCTTTTACAATGTCTCACTCTTTTACAATTTCCTTATAGAATGAGTAAAGGAATTTTGGCTCTATGGAGTGTAGTGAGAAAAACTCAGTTGTGAATTGATATTAGCTAACAATCACAACTGAAAACTAGCTCAAGAAAGTATTGGAAATGAAGAGCTTAAAACACTTTTCTTCTCTTTTGAAAAACTTGAAAAACTTAAGGCTTTTTCTTGGTATATAGTAAGAGAGTCTTCTCCTCTATTTATAGGGAGAGAAATGGGTTTAAAACATTTTATTTAGACCTTATTTGCTCTGAAAACAAACTGAAAAATCCTGTAAAAGTCTGCCAAAAAGCAGATCAAAAAACAGATTTCAGAATTGCACAAAAGAGGAAAGAGCCGTTGGGCAGCAGCAGGCTTGGCGGTCGACCGGGCCGGTCGACCGCCAGCTCAGCTGGCAAAGAGCCGTTGGCTCCGGTCGACCGGTCGGGTCGACCGTCCCAAAAGACAGAGCACAGCTCTCTTCTGCGGTCGACCGGACCAGTCGACCCAGAAAACCCGAGAGTGGCTGCTTACAGTCGGTCGACCCATGCGGTCGACCGACAGACGTGCACAAACGTGCACGTCCTGGGACTGGCGCCGGTCGACTGGGCCGGTCGGCCGGTCAGCCTGAAACAGGAAAAATCAGTATTTTTTGAGATAGAAAAATTTGTAAAATAGTTTTGGGTTTGAACAAACTTAAGTAACATGCTAATAGGAGTATATAAACATGATCTAAACATGACATTTATTTTGTAAAACTTAGGGTCATGTAAATATCTACTAAGGCATGAAACCAATTTTTAAAACATGAAAACTTAAATACAAGACTCATATTTTAACAAAACCAAATTGTGTATGTGTATCCTAGAGCCAATATCCAACACTCAAACTTTAACATTCTATTCTTACAATGATTCTAAAGACTTCAAGTTCTTCAAGAGGGCTTTCACCATATGATCTTCAAAACTTGATTCTTGAGCCCAATTGAGTAGACTTGAGTCCAAAGCACCTTCCTTTAGGGAAGAATCCTTCTAGTTGAGTTAGAATCCTGAAACACACTTAAACAATAAACAATATTAGTACAAATAACTAATATGTTTTGTAATCATCAAAACACACTAAACAAGGGTGATTGTAACCTTGGGCAACAGGAATTGGTTCATATCCTTTCCAACATTACCAATCTTCAGCTCCTCGATCTTCCTACCAATCTGCCTCTCCATTCTTCCTCTCCACTTCACCAATATATCTAGGGCTTCACTACTTTGTCTCATGGGATATATCCAACAATGCCTAGATACACTATCAACAAAAGAGACAAAGTACCTGTGACCTCCAAGTGATGTCGTCTTAGCAGGCCCCCAAATGCACATGTGAACACAATCAAGAAGACCTTCATTGTGGTGAGTATTGATGCTAAATTTCACCTTCTTCTTGTCCAGAACGCTGTGTTCACCTTCCAACTTACAGGTAGCAGCACCTTCCATCGATTCCTTCTTTGCAGGAGCTTGCAAAGACTTTTCTCTTTCTTGTCTGACCTTTCCCTGTCAGACCTCCGGGCAACCATCTTCTGAAGAACTGGAAGTCTTCACCTGACCTGTCACCATACTACCCTTCAAGTAGTAGAGATTGTCTCGGCGGATGCCTTTCATCACCACCATCGAGCCCTTGATCATCCTGAGATCACCATCTCGAACAGATATCACCATACCGATGCTTCTAAAGCTCCAACAGAGATTAGATTTCTCTTCAACTGAGGTACATACCTCACTCCCTTTAGCTCCTTTACCATCCCATCAAACATCCTGATTTGGATTATACTTACACCCTCCATGATACATGGGTGATCATCGCCCATAACGACTGAACACCCCTCTAGCTTCTCAAAGCTAGAAAACCAGTCCCGATTAGGGCACGCATGGTATGTAGTACCTGTATCCAAAGTCCACTCCTTTTCTCCTGAGTGACCAACGATGGGAGTAGTGACTGAAAATGAGAAACCCGACGAGTCCGAATCTGATCCACCTACCTGTGAATTACTCCTCTGAGTATTAGTCACCTTGCAAGATTTGCTTCAGCCTTCGACTCCTTCTTCTTCCCTTTGAACTTTGGACAGTCCACTTTCCAGTGCCCTATTTCTCTGCAGAAGGCACACTGGTTCTTCCTCAGATCCCTATAGCCCGACCTGAATGTCGATCTTCCTCTTTCATCATTGCCCTTCCTAGATGAACCCCTGCTTCTTACTGCTAGCGCCTCTGCCGACGAGCTTGACTGAGAAAGCTGTCTCTCCTTTCTCCTCGTCTCATAGTTTGCCAATGCAGACGACACCTCATGATAGTCCAGAGTCTGTCTACCATTTATGAAGGTTAATGTGAATGTCTCATACTCCTCGGCTGGGAGTGAGTTTAGGAGGATTACCGCCTTGTCTTCCTCATCTATCCTGACATCCACATTGACCAAGTCTGTAAGAAGCTTCGTGTAGCGGTTGATATGTTCATTCACGGAGCACCCCTTCTTCATCTGAAACCCATACAGCTTGCTTTTCAGCTGCAATCGCGATTCCACACTCTTGGTCAGATATTTCTTCTCAAGAGTCTCCCGCAATTGCCTAAGATGTCGCGTGTAACACAAGATATTTGATGTCTTATGTTAGACACGACCTAATCAAGCCACGCGCAGACCTGTTCATCTTCTCCCACTCTTCTTCAGTGGTTTTTCCTCGCCTCTTCTCTAGAAGTAGAGTATCCACGAGGTTCGATGCATTCAGGGCATCCATAACCTCACACCTCCACATCCCAAAATTATTTGTGCCGTTAAACTTCCCCACGTCTATCCTCAGATGAGAATCCATGGTCTTAACCGATGTACTTTCTTCTGCCATTTATCTAACTGAAACCTCTATGTATGCTGAAACTAAACTGGAGTTAGATACACAACTTCGATAAAAATCAGATTTTACCTTTCTTCACGAAACCCTAGAACGAGTTTCTGACCGGATCTACTCCACCAATGATTCCCTGAGCACTCCTTGTGTTGTTCTGAGATTGACACACGATCCCACGAACAAGACTGCCGCTGATCTGAGATCGACACACGATCTCCACCGAATCAGCTCCCGATGCCCTCCGAATCACCAGAAAATCCCACGCGAAACTTGGGAAGCTCTGATACCACTTGTTGCGCGCCGACAACAACCACACAGAGGAACCCTAGATCTCCAACGCACGAAGAACAGTACCAAAAACAACACAAAACACCCAAACACAGAGAAAAGCACAAAATACAGATTTAACGAGGTTCGGCCTTATCGCATACGTCCTCAGGGCAAGAAAGGGGGAGGGTTTTTATTGATTTCTACAAATCAATACACTTACAGCAATAGGGATCAGGAAAGTTCTGCGTCTGCTCTACTCTCCTCCACAATTGCTCTCACAAACTCTTCTACAAGATCTCTCTCAAGATACCTTCTCAAGATTCAAGATACAAAACCTTAGAAATCCAAACATCCCTTAAATAGGGTTTAAAATAACCCTTTCTGAAAACAGGCAGACCCGCTTGTCGGTCGACCGGCCGGTTGACCGACCCTATGCACCGGTCGACCGGGCCGGTCGACCGTGCCCAACCGAGAGTTGGGACACTTCAGTCGCTCGACCGGACCGGTCGACCGCTACCTGTGCATGTCTGCGTGTACGTCAGTCGACCGGACCGGTCGACCGAGCCACTGCTTCTGCCGACGGTCGACCGTACTCCTGTTCTGCTGCTGATTTCTGGATCTTCTTCTTCGTCGACTCTTCGACTTCCTCCCCCCTACAAAGAACGAGATCAGTTCTGTGTCTCTTGTAGAAGCCATGGGGCTGCTCATCAATCACAAAGGCTAGGCTGGCTGGAATTTGGCTCACAGCCTCATTCCTTGTCTAGAATGTGATCTTCGTTCCCTTCTTCCACCCCTGGCTTTATATCTATTGCTAGGATCCCTGTTCTTGTACTAATCTCCTGCATAATGTACAAAAGCAAAAATCAAATTATGCAGAGAAACAAAACCTCGATCTTTTCTTTTACTTATAAAAATAGTCCTCAAAATCACAACCAGATATTAATGTTTATGGCAGTGCTTATCAGGCAAAATTGTTGAATTCCTAATAATATTAAAGAAAGCACTCTAGAAATGAGTAACGATTGCTCATAATAACCTTTGCTGATGATGAGACAAGGAGAGGGAGCCGGATTAATGGAGTATGCTGAGGAGGAGACACAGATTAAAAAAGATCAAGAGTTTTATTTTAGTGAGATTCAATGAGTAATTTTAAATCTAATTGATGATGAGATAGAAAAGGATAAATTTTAGAGGTATATAGAGCAAATTATGATAACTTGAAATTTATAAGTGGGTGAAAAGAGAAGAGTGAGTATAGACAGTAAAAAAAGAGGGTGAGTAGAATTTCCCTTTCATTAGGGTTACTTAGAATTGTTTGTGAATTCTGAAGAGCTAATTCCTTTCTATCTGTAATTGTAGTCACTTACTTCCCTTTATTTTTATAATTAGAAAATTATGTCAATTTGTTCTAGCTGAGTTCGCCTAAATTTTCCGTAGAAACATAATTACTATGTTTATTTCGAGTGCACTTATGCAATTTTAGTTAAGTGTTAAAGTAGGAAGCCTAAATGGTCTTCTTCTATTTTGAACTTGGGAGTGAAAATTATGACAGAGCCTCAGTTCCTGCAAGTGACCAATAATATCCTCTATTTAGCTACATTGAAAATTGCATATATTTGTTAATACAATCAACTAGAGTTTGCACATTGTGCCAGGTTTATTGTTTGCATTGACCACTTTTTTGCCCCCTTAGTTTTTTCCAGCAGTGCTAGAATAGCTCCACATGATTTCCTCCCATGAGAGCCATTTAGTAGTTGTTGTCGTCTCCCTTACAAGTATCAGCATCATGCTGTCTGTCGTTTTTCAGTTATGCTCCTATCTGTTAAGTTCTACACAAGTTCTGTTGTTTGACATGTGATGGATATCATTGTTTATATGACCTTTGATGTCTAAATTCTGATGTAGAGTTGCTACGTAGAAGTTCTTTTGAGATTACCATCAACATTCAGTTAGGTGGGGGGTATGCCTCTCCATAGGCTTATGAAAAATCTTTTATGAGGAACCATCGCTGAACAATTTGCACCTAACTTACCTGGGAGCCAGCACGTTGTGATTTCTACATGCCATCTTGATCTTTGATGCATTTGTGATATTGCAGAATAGGATGATGCTTCTTTTTGGGGATACATTACTTTATATCTGATTAGTTACTGACTTATTTTATTGTTCACCTTTAAGTGGGAACACAAACTTGTAGTCGAATAGGATGATAAATTCAATGTTTCCTTGTGAAAGATTGCCAAGTTAATAATTAAGATGTACATCAACAAAATCTGTCAATTTTAGCAAATATTACCAACAGAAGAAGTCAATTTGATATTAGCAACTTGTTAAACCTGATTTTTAGGAGCGAACCTTCTAGGGGGAGTTGCCCAATCCTTATATACGCAAGATCATCCCCATGGCTAGTCAATGTAGGACTATTTGTTCGACCCAAATCCCAACAGAGATAACTGGCCTAACTGAAGTTTCACGTTCCCATTCCTTTTGCTTAAGCCCATTTTCCAAACAGAGAAAGGCATGAAATTTGTCTCTTTCCATCTGATTCCCTTCCTTCCCCCTCTCTAAATTCAACTTCCAAACATGCAAAGGGAAACCACGAGTGTCTGAATTCAATTATTTTGAATAAATTCGATTGGGACGTTGGAATGTAGTAGGTTTGAGATCTATTTAATTGATAAGCATTAGGAAACAAAGGTTGGTTATAAATTGAATTAGGAGAAACAGTTGTAGAACTTGCACAGTTTTTACGGGGATGAATTTATGAGAGCATTTCTCTAATCATAATCTTTCAGCACTGTTCATATGCATGCACCGAAGATGTGTATAATCCCCTCCTCTTTCTTATCCGCCTCAAATTGCTTCAACTGTTACTACTTAGTTTCTAAAAATTGGGGAAATACATACATTGTTCTCTGCTTATTTGGTGGTAGTGTATACTTGTTTTTGTCTTGAGGGTTTTGCTTGCTTTATCACCATACTTCTCATCACTTGCAGCATTTACATCTTTGTGCTAGAACTGTTTTCATCAAGCACATTTGATTGCCACTTCTTACTGGGAAATGTGTACTTTTTCCAGACCTGATGAGTTGCTAGATTATTTTCAAATGAATTGAGAACAATGGCGGAAACAGACACTAGGTCAGATGCTATCTTGAGAGATGTTGAGCCCCAAGAGTTGATATGCTGTTTGACAATAAAAAGGAAGCATATGAGTTCTACACTGCATATGCTGAGAATAAAGGATTCTTCGTTAGAAGATCGAGAAAGAGACCCCGGATTGTTTCTCAGAAGAATTGAAAGCGTGTAAAATCTTTATTTAACTGTAAATAAAATTACAACGGATCAATAATCTAATTACAAAAAAAAGGAAAGAATGGTTGGATCTCCCTTATTTAATGCTGGGTTTTTCGTAGAGCGGTGGACGCTGATTCTTGTTCTCCGTTGACAAGCCGAACCGGAAGCTTCATCTTCGGATTTTCTCTCATTGGAAGCACACTGGTAAAGTATAAGACCTTAATCAGTAGTTAAAATCTCAAAGAGATTATGGAACTTGAACTCAGCAAGTTTATAAAGTGTATTCTCTTTCAGCAGTCTTGTGTTCAAGTTTCAGCCTTCTGTAGTTATCCAGCTTTAAGTATTAAGCATCAAGTATGCTTTTGGGGATTCTCTTCCCCTGACCTATGGCTTCTTGGGTTCCTCCTACAGAACTCCCTCCTTTTTCTCTAACTATTCATAGCTATTTATAGAGAATTCTGGGGTGTAACAAATCCCTTAAATCTCCCCATAATGGGAAGTTATTCCCTATTATGTGGAGAAAAAATGTGGTGTAACCGACCAAGTTCGTGGCTATCAGTTACAGCAGAAACGTGGGTCCGCGTTAAGCCCGGACCTCACTCTGATGTTGAGACGAGGAGCTCACAGGCTCGCGTCTGTGTTAGAACACAGAGCTCACAGGCTTGCGTTGAAGTTAAAACGTGAAGCTACACAGATTTGTGTTTTGATATTGAAACGCGACCCTGAGGTCCGTTTATTCAAGAGCAGCACGACTATCATGTTTGGCAGAAAACGCAATCCTTGCGTCGTGTTATTGATGAAGTATAATGTCTGCGTTTGAGGTTGGAACGCGATCTCCGCTTTTGCAAGGTCCGCATCTGAGTTTGGGAACGCGACCTCCGCGTTTTACAAAGAACGCGAAGTCCGCGTTTGGGTTGAAACGAGACCCTCGTATTCGGCATAAGGCCTGCGTCTGAGACTTAGTCTTCAGTAATTTTTAGAAAGCCTACAAAACCCCCTCCAAAGTTTTAAAGCTCCACGGTTAACTTGGACGAATTTCGGAATACTTTGGACTTCATGTTGATTTGGACTCTCATGATTGGACTGGTAATCTTTTGAGATGTCATGAGCTTAATTTTGTCTGGATTTTGGTCTTCGTGAGTGTATTATTGAACTGTTTGAAGCCTCCAGGATACATCCTTGTGAGTGTCTAGATACACGGTCTAGAATTTATCTGAGCTCTGATTTATTTGTCGGTGTACTAATGAACCGGTAGAGTTGTCAATTATTTTTCCGGTATACTATTGAAAAGATTGCAGAAGTGGGGAAATACTCTAGTGCTGGCAAGAGAAGACGCAGCCTTTATTGATGAAGACGCGGGTCTCTCTGTTGAGAATTCGACTCTTGTCTTAACTTTGAAATGCAGGATCGCGTGTTGGGTGCTTCTGAACGTGAGTCTCACGTTGAGTTTGTTTGAAACGTGACTCTCGTGAAAAGCGGATGTCGTGTTGGAAGCTTTTGAACGTGTAACACCCCGCTCCCGGGATACGTACTTAGTTGCGTATCCAGATTTTTCGATCGTATTTTTTGATTTACTTCCTGTATTTGTTTTGTATTATGAATTATTTATATGATCGTTTTGCCTTGAATCTGGATTCGTGGACTCGGATTCAGCCCTAGTCTGAATCGGGGACCCGATCTCAGATTATTTCTCGATTTAGTCTTTCTGCTATTCAGATTTGACCGATTTCAGTTTCAAACATCATTTTCCAATATTTTAGATTTTTCACGATTTTCTGAAATTTTTCAGAAATAAATTGAAAATCTTCAAAACCGGTGTCGACCAGTACCACTGACCGATTCTCAAATTTTTAATTTACAAACGGAGTTAAATTTTAAGAAATAACTTTTCCATAACTTCTTAAAATCACATTTTCTATCTAAATACTTTTTCTGGGATTTTTTTAAATTTATCGAAATTCCACTGAATTTGGTGTCGGCCAGTATCGCTGGTTGATTCCAAGAATTTTAGTTCACAATTGAAATCAAATTTCTACATTCCGCTTTCATATTACTCCTTAAAATTATATTTTTTTCTTTCATGCATTTTCTGAAATTTTTCAGGATTTATCAAAATCCGGCCGACCCGGTGTAGACCGGTATCGATGGTGGACTTCAGGATTTTTATTTTAAAAACGGGATTAAATTTTTAAAAACAGATCTCACCAAACATCTTATAATGATATTTATTATTTTTGAGAATTTTTGGGAAGCTTTCCAAACTGCTTCATTTTTCGGGCATTTCCGGAGTTTTCGGTGTTTTCCCAGATACCAGAATTTATCCAGATATTATATTTATATATTCTTCTCATTTTCTCTCTCTCCTCAGATGCGAGTCTCACCAGACTCAGATCTGGTCATTAAATGCGAAGATTTACATTCTTTCTGCATTTAATGCACTGCTAATCAATTCCAATCAAGTCATTATGACTTTTGTCCGTTTTGTTAAACGCAACTTCCGCATTTTTCTCAAGACGCAAGATTCCATCACTGCGTCTGGACAACTGCTAGACGCAGATTTGCATATGAGACGCAGCCCTTTGTTTTAAAAGAGACGCAACTCTCTTTATTTGTATGGCACACTTGTAATTATCTAAACAATCCCCTTATATATACACCCCATTTTCTTTCCTTCTCTTTCATTTTTTCTCTCTTCTTTCTTCTCCAATAGCAAGCAACGCCAGCAGCCCAAGCTAGCCGTGCCCTCCTTTGGCCGGCCACCCTCCATTTCCACCACCATCTCCGCCACCAACTCCTCCACCATTCTCCCCTCCATCTCCTCCTCCATTTCCAACAACAACAACACCTCCACACCACCTTCTTATTCCTCTTTTCCACCAAGAAACTCCAAGAAACCCACTTCCACCACCAACTTCACCACCTTCCCCATCACTACCTACACCACCTTGACCACCACGAATCACGCCATCTTTCTCTCCTCGGAATACTCTTTCTAACGAGGTATAGCTTCGTTCTCCGAAGCCTCGTTTCTAAAACTCCATTTTCACCATTTCAACTACAGTTGCACCACCATTGCTTGGCTTGGGGCTTTGGCCACACATCTCCGGCCACTTCCGGCCATTTCCGGCCACCTCCGACCGCCGCCGGCAACATGACCGACCATCCCCCCTTCCATTCTTCTTTCTTTTCTTTCCTTTCCTTCTTTCTTTTCTTCCCTTCTTTCTTTCTTTCTTCCCTTCTCTTTTCTTTCCTTCTTTTTTCTTTTTTCTTCCTTTCCTTAAATTCCAAACCTGCGTCCCTCTCTCCTCTTCTCCCTGCGTCTCCCTTTTTTCCCTCTCTCCCCCTTTCTCTTGTTATGTGAAACTAGACGCGGATTTTACCCCCTGCGTCCAAGTAGTTATTTAACGCGACATTCGCGTTCTTATATCAACACGACGCGGAGTTCATGCTCGCGTCTGCGTTCTCCTCGTGTCCTTACTAGAACGCGGGTCTCGAACCCCGCGTTTGTGATCTCTACGCAACGCGACTCTCGCGTCTACGAATCCCGCGTCTTCATTCTCTCTCCTCCTTTTTATTGGAACGTGTTTACGCCTTTGGTTCCTGGATTTCAGAGATCGGGGATTTCACAGTATTTTTCGTATTTAGGCGAGTGTCCTCGCCTCCATTCGTTTTCCCCGCTTCGTCGGATCAACTTGTATTTTCATTATGTATAACTTAACAACTGATGTGTTATCATTTACCATGCTACTACTAGACACCTGCTCCTGTATATTATCTCTTATCACTTGTTCCTTGCTATGACATGACTTATTACTTGTCACCTGCCTGATCACTTGTCATTGGCATGTTGAGACCTGATACTTGTTATGATTAACTCTCTACTCATGATTATAACATTATGGGAATGTAGTACTTGATCTCTTGTTATGGACTCCCGTTATGCTTGTTATGTACTCCTGTTATGACCAGTTATGATCCTACTCATTCCCGTAATCTGATAATATTGTTAATAAGCTATAAAAAGATAACTTGCACGGGGAATGGGAGGAAGTGATGGATGCCGGTATGGTGCCTTGCTTATAGTAGTGGAATACTAAAAACTGACGATTCGTGTTAGGGGGATTTCAGGCCCCAGAAGATGCGTATTAGGGGGATTTAAGGCCCCCAATGGCTGTGTCCCGGGCGGACGGGAACTACTATAAGTATGAGCTATCAGTTCTTCATCAGCTTCCAATAACCAACCTCGACTTACTTATATATGGATGTATGTGTGTTGAGATGTACACCAGGACACATACCTAGATATATGGGTCGGACGAGTAATAATAATAAAAGATGCCAGCTATGGATCCATTGTATGCTTTGCCATGTTTGCTTGTATCGGGTTTTTACTTTGAATTTTCAGTTTTATGATTATTATACTATACATGTTCATATCATGTCTTTCCACTTGTGTTCTACTCCTTTAATCTCCTGCTCTCATCTTATCATATCATGAGTATTCCCTGCTTCATATCAATTACTGTCTCTCTACTTGATCCTGCATGCTTGTGCTCACGACACGATTTTCAATGCATATTTATGACTTGAATTTATCAATACACATGTGCTTATCTCAGCACGCCATCTGGCTTTCGCATCACCACTCGCCGGGGAGTTATGACTCCTCTAGATCCTCATGTCCAGGTTTTGGAGATTGGAGCGTGTGGATTCTCCCAGTTGCTGATCAGAGTGGGGCAGCTGAAGCGTGAACCCCTAGCAAGCCGTCCAGAGTCGCATCCTTCCAGGCCCCCCTGCTCGGCTCTAGAGTTTTCCTGTTATGACTCTGAGCCTCTTTTTACACTGTTCATACTTGTACATCCTTTGTATTCTCGCATTTGCGCCATAATGGTGATGTAATATTATTGTAATATTGTGTCACATCTGGTGATAAATTTGTAATTGTACTCATGTGTTGGAATGTATAATGCACCACGTGCTTCCGTACTCTGATTCTTGCCTGTTCAAAATTTGATTAGGAAAAAGAGAGTAGTGGTGGAGTAAAATTCGCACATATATTCAACAAAAGAGAGAAGGTTTAGAGTCAACCTTAGGTGCTTAATCACTCCGAAGTGTATTCACAATGTGTAATGTACTCCTTTCCAAATCACCGTAGTAGCATAAGCTATACGGGTCGAATCCACAAGGAGAGCTCACGATGGAAGCTTTACGGTTTGATGTTGAAGAAAGACAAACGAAAGTTCTTCTTTGTTTCAAAAGAATGAAAAAGACATGGAAAATAGGTGAAAGAATTGGTTGTGGTTTTGTACATGAAAATAAAAACGATGAAAAGAGAATGAAAAGAATTTGAAAACAAGAATTGCTTTTAAGAAGAAAACTAAAGTAGAGAAAACTTGCAAAAGACTTTTAGAATGGAAAAGCCATGACTAGCTAACCTTACTAACTTGCTAACTTACTAATCTCCGTTAGGGTGAAGCATGCCTCATGTTGATTCATCGGCAAGTGTTTGTCTTGCTTGTTGGTCAAGTTACTTTCCCCTTTGATGGATGGGTGATCATCTTGGACTTGTCTTGTAGCCTCATTGATTTCATCGGCTCTCAAGATAGAATTTCATGGTGGAATCGGGGAGTGTCACTCAAGGGATGCTAAGGAAGAAGATACAAAATTCATTAGACATTCAAGGCCATACAACAAGTTAGCATTGAAGTAAGAAAGTTGTACAACAAATAGCATATATTTGGTGTTCCATCTCCATGTTCCATCAAGGCACTTGTTCTAAGACAAGGCTCTAAATGAGACACACATGAATCATATGGAGAATTACAACAAGAGATTGCCAAGAATGAAAGTAACCCATCGGGGATGAAAAAGACTCAACATTTGCAAGATTAAGAATTAGCATTCACCCAAGAGTTAGAAGTTAGCAAGATTAGTTGTTAGTTAGTCATGTTAGAAGAAGTTAACTATCCATTACAATAAAGAGAAAACAACAAGACATCATGCTATGAAAGTAAAGCTTAAAGGAAATAAAGTAAGAAATGAAAAGCACTAGAAATTGCAAAAGAAGAGAAAGTAGATTGGATTAATCCTTGCTTTGCTTCAAGTTGTCACCCCTTGATTACAAGCTTTCACTCTCTCACTATCTCTCTCTTGCAGAATTTCTAGGAGGAAGAAGAAGACTAAGAGCACTAAAAACCTAGAGAAAAATCAAAAATTACAAGCTCTTTCCTCTATTCTCCCCCTCCCTTTTTGCACTGGCCCTGATGGTCTATTTATAAGCCTCAGGAGAAGAAGGCTCCAGAATCAGACAGCTGGGGATCAATCGCTGGCTCAACGGCCAGATAACTGCCGCGGATCCGCGGCCAGAGCCGCGTTTCCGCGGCAGAATCTTGGCCGTTGCGCCAACGATTTCTGTTGCGAGTTTGTTGCAGGTTGTTTGCCACGTGGATCTTCTAGAATGCTGACTGGATGCGTGGGTGATTCCAGATCCTGGGCTCAACTCTTGGGCTTCTTTTTGGGCTTTGAATTAATCCCCTTTTATTCTTGATAATTGCATGGATTTGTGGGCCTCTCTCCATTAAAATATGGACCTGCAAAAATAGAGAGAAAAAGAGTAAAAAACAGATTTTTATTGATATTATGTATAGTATAGAGGTGGAAGATGATGCAAAAATGAACTATAATCACAACCCCATACCTAGCTTTTGCTCGTCCCCGAGCAAAACAAGAAAAAGAAAATCCTAACTAGATTATTACACCACTTTTGTAGGTGACGCGATTGCACTGAGCGTGTGCAACAAGCCGTTAAACCTCTAGGTTACCCTAGAGGAGGAGTGTTGTCTCCTAAGGGTTTTCAGCGGATTGCACCCACAAAATCCATAAAGAAAGAAGGCAAATGTTAGTATTTTGAAAACGCATTTTGAAGGAGAGACAAGTTTATGAAATATTTTTGCAAAAATATAAGTGATCTAAGGTCATAAGTTCACCACAAATCAATCTTCCTTAAACTTAGTCTCTATGCAAGATCTTGTCTTCAATTAAGGTAAGAACTTAAAATTGGATTGAATAATTTATCTTTCATAAAACCTAGATAATATGCACTTTGTGATAGTGAAGATTTCTGGGATTTCAACTCTAACCATCAAGCCATTTATATATATATATATATATATATATATATATATATATATATATATATATATATATATATATATATATATATTTTTTTTTTTTCTTTTTTTTCCTTCTTTTTTTTTCCCTTAGTTTAGGCTTTCTAGTTCACCCATGTAACGAGCCTATAACCGATGACTCCCAAACCAGAAGGTCCTAGGGCACCAGATGAGAAAACATCCCTCGGGTTTAAGGACTCAAGTAAACAAGGCCACAAAACTAAGGGGATTATTTGTTTCTTTTGACCACCGTTAGGCGTGAATAATCATGCTTCTTGAGGCATAATTATCCAGCTTAATAAGTGATGTTTTATTCATATATTTTTTCTTTTTTTTTGTTTATTTATTACTTTATGGCATTTTAGGTCTTTGTTTCCATCCCAAAAATGGTGTAAGTGTGAAGTACATACTATCTAAGGCAAAAAATTCAAGATAAAATTATCTCCCCAATTTATCTTACTTAGCCTATAATTTTAAACAAGATCCATTATTTCGACTAGGTTTAAGATGTCATAATTAAGGCTTTCTTAATTTCTAAGATCATCTTAATTTTCTTAAAAATAGATCAAAACTTTGTCTCTTATTTCAAAAAGTTTTTAAAGAAAGAGAAAATTCCTATACAAAAGGGAAGATTTCTAAAAGAAGTGTAAAAGAAAGAAAATCTAAAAAACTCTAAGTTAGTAAACCCTCCCCCACACTTATCTCATGCATTGTCCTCAATGCATCGTGATATATGTATGCATGAAACAAATAGAGAGGGAAGGAAAAATCACCTCAAGGTGGTGGTTCCGGTGGCGGTCTGATTGGTCCACGAAAGGCGGCCCAATCATTCTTGCGTGGAGTCCGGAGGAACCTACCAGAAATCTCAAGAATACAACCCACAAGAATGATGTATATATGCATGATTTTTATTAACAGTTTTACCCCATCTAATTTTCAAATTTTCAAAATAATTTCGGAGTGAAATTTATCAACACCCTTGTCCTAGAATGGAATGATTGATTTGGACTCAGGAAATATAGGAACTAATATCGACTCAGAAAGATGACTCAAGTCAAGTAAAGGTTCGGGAGTCGAGATCGGTTCTGGAAGAGGGTCCAAATCAAGAAGATGAAGCTCAAGTCCACATTCATTTCCCCATGATGGAATGTGACTATCAAAGATTGGTGATTCAAGTTCAGGAATAACAGGTATGGGAATCAAAACTGACTCTAAAATATTGCTCAAATTGGGTAACAAAACAGGAGTCAATAGTGATTCAGGAATTTGAACTGTATCACAAACTTGAGAATCAAAGTCACATTCCTCATTAAGTTCAATTCCACAAAAATGAGAACTTGCCAATTTATCAATGGGTCTTTCAAAAGTATGAAATTGGTCAAGTTCAATATGATCATCATAAGAGATTGGCGATTCAATTTCACAATGAATAGGCACTGGATCCAATACTGACTCGGGAAAAGGAGTGAAATCAAGTGAAGACACCGGAGTCATAATTGAATCAGGAAGTAGAATTGAATCATCAAGTGGAAGTTCAGGATCATATTCATGCTCAAGTTCAATTTCAGGAAAAGGATAACTTGCCAAAATGTCAATGGGATCTGAAGTTTGGACAAGTTCAGGTGGGCGTGCTGAAATTGAATCTTGATTTTCAAAACAACATGACTCTTTGGCTCGGACAGAATGGTTAGTGACATTAGAAATAGGATGAGAATGAAGAGTTTGGATCATCAAATCTATGTCACGGTTACGATCATTTTGAGCCTGAGTCATAATTTCAAGCATCTTTTTCTGGCTGATTGGTTCATCGTTTTGTTGAAGAGATGCATTGTTGTTTTGGAATTGGTGGTGAAATTGTGAGTCCATCAGATTTTGTGATTGTTGTTTGGACTCACATAAAAGTTCCTTACTCATTTCCAAGGCAAATGGTTGTTCATTGTGAAGAGGTGGAACTTAGTAAGACTCTTAAAAATACTGTGGAATTGGAGAGGCCAATGTTTCTTGAAGTTGTTGCTCGGCCCTTTGTAGATTGGCTTCTAAACTCTTTAGTAACTCAGATTTTTCTTCAATTGGTGGTTCAGAAAAAGGAGTATAAGAAGCAAAATCGGGGAATGAATATTGTAAATAAGGTGAAAATGATGGACAAGGTGGACGTGGGGCACAAGGAGGTTGAAAATTTGGCTCGGGGGACTTGAATCCCCATTGACTCTGTGAAGAGTTGAAATTATTTTGAAAATTATAGTTATAAGAATGTGGGTATGGGTGTATTGATTCGGATAAGGCCAACCCGGTGAATTTGGTTGGTGCATATTGTAAAACGCCGGGTTGGAATTATCCGAATCAAATGGGGTTGGTGTGAAATATGGATTCATGTTAGGATTGAAAGAATTGTTATTGTTGAATGCCATTTCACAAACAATCACAAACAAAAAGAAAAATCAAACAACAAACAAAAATAAAACAAAAAATCAAAACCAAGCCTATAGAAGGGTTGACCTAGACCTAGATGAAATGTCCCTAGGGGCCAACGTCTATTCAAATTTTATTAGGGCTTGGGTTGTATGAGTGGGGAGATGATTTTTGGGCTAAGGAAGGGTAATTAAATCCCCACCTTATCTTGTATGGGTTTTGCCCTTAAGTTCAATTTGTGCAAGTGTGCAATATAGACAAGAATATAACACAAAGCGATAAATCACCCACGTGTTTGTCCTATACTATATGCAATGCCATATGTACATCTCCATCCATATCACAACAACAGAACAAAATACAGTATATTGAAATTGAATTGACACGTGCCTAAATGCAAATGTCTAAACCGTTTTAAAGGCGTCCAAATACCGTATTTTAGTTCTTTTAGTTATTATGGTGTGTAGGCAATCAAAGTAAGAAATATAGCAGCACAAATCCACTAGCTATTACAATTCACACATCCCAGAACAACAAAATTTACAATGTTCACAAAATTGCCGCGGTTTCCAGGCAAATGTCGCGGTTCCGTGGCTTGTCTTTAGAATCTGGGGCCCTGCTTTCAAGAGCAGGGAGATGCAAAGCTAGGGTCTATTTTGCAATGTTAAGCACCTGTAAATATTGCCCTGCACACCAAAACAGAGAAGACAATGTTAACAAAAACGTGAAAACAAAACCATTCCCTTCCCCGGCAACGGCGCCAAAAATTTGATTAGGAAAAAGAGAGTAGTGGTGGAGTAAAATTCGCACAGATATTCAACAAAAGAGAGAAGGTTTAGAGTTAACCTTAGGTGCTTAATCACTCCTAAGTGTATTCACAATGTGTAATGTACTCCTTTCCAAATCACCGTAGTAGCATAAGCTATACGGGTCGAATCCACAAGGAGAGCTCACGATGGAAGCTTACGGTTTGATGTTGAAGAAAGACAAACGAAAGTTCTTCTTTGTTTCAAAAGAATGAAAAAGACATGGAAAAATAGGTGAAAGAATTGGTTGTGATTTTGTACATGAAAGTAAAAACGATGAAAAGAGAATGAAAAGAATTTGAAAACAAGAATTGCTTTTAGGAAGAAAACTAAAGTAGAGAAAACTTGCAAAAGACTTTTAGAATGGAAAAGCCATGACTAGCTAACCTTACTAACTTGCTAACTTACTAATCTCCGTTAGGGTGAAGCATGCCTCATGTTGATTCATCGGCAAGTTTTGTCTTGCTTGTTGGTCAAGTTACTTTCCCCTTTGATGGATGGGTGATCATCTTGGACTTGTCTTGTAGCCTCATTGATTTCATCGGCTCTCAAGATAGAATTTCATGGTGAAATCGGGGAGTGTCACTCAAGGGATGCTAAGGAAGAAGATACAAAATTCATTAGACATTCAAGGCCATACAACAAGTTAGCATTGAAGTAAGAAAGTTGTACAACAAATAGCATATGTTTGGTGTTCCATCTCCATGTTCCATCAAGGCACTTGTTCTAAGACAAGGCTCTAAATGAGGCACACATGAATCATATGGAGAATTACAACAAGAGATTGCCAAGAATGAAAGTAACCCATCGGGGATGAAAAAGACTCAACATTTGCAAGATTAAGAATTAGCATTCACTCAAGAGTTAGAAGTTAGCAAGATTAGTTGTTAGCTAGTCATGTTAGAAGAAGTTAGCTATCCATTACAATAAAGAGAAAACAACAAGACATCATGCTATGAAAGTAAAGCTTGAATAAAGCAAGAAATGAAAAGCACTAAAAATTGTAATAGAAGAGAGTAGATTGGATTAATCCTTACTTTGCTTCAAGTTGTCACCCCTTGATTACAAGCTTTCACTCTCTCACTATCTCTCTCTTGCAGAATTTCTAGGAGGAAGAAGAAGACTAAGAGCACTAAAACCTAGAGAAAATCCTACAAATTACAAGCTCTTTCCTCTATTCTCTCCTTCAATATCGCCAAAAAATTTGATCGGGGCGGAACTAGCACTCAAAAATGTATTTTATGTAAAATCATGAAAAGCTCGAATGTGCTAATGTACCCTCGATACTTCCGTTATAGCATTGGCTTAACGGGTCGAATCCACAGGGAAGGGAGGCGATAGAAGCATTAACAGACTCTATTCACGTCAGTTGTTAACACTTCTTCTTTGTTGAAAGAATGAAAAAGAATGAAAAAGAAAAGAAAATGAAATCCAGAATGTGGTAGGTGAGGAGAGCGATGAAAACGGCGATGTAAAAACAAAAGTGAAGTGCTTTGGAAAACAAATAGAAAAGGAAATGGAACAAGGTTGAACTAAGAAGGATGGTAAAAACACCGATAGAAAAATGAGAAAAGAGTTTGGAAAACGATTTCTAAATCAAGCTAAAAGAAAACTCATGGCTACTAACTACTAAATGCTCCACTAACCATGCTAACCTCTTCGAGATAATTGCCTCACATTTTGATCCTTGGCCATCACAATCTTTGGCTCCAAGAGACGGTACAAAGCATGGCTCATGGATGGTTCATCACATTCAAAACATTGCATTAAGAACAAGCTAATACAAGCATCACTCATTACACTACTAGCATGAAATAAAAGAGCATGAAATAAAAGAGAGTTAGCTTGGTTAGCAAGTTAGCAAGTTAGATGTTAGAACCCATCATCTTTGGCCATCAATGGCTCTTACAAGAACAAGGCCTTGTAGAGGCAACCCGATTCATGTGGATTATCAAGTAAGTGGTTAGATGGTTAGTGGTTAGTAGTTAGATTGTCATGAGAAGAAAAACTAGCAAGAAATCATGTAGAAGGTGAAGGAGATTACATTGGAAGAGAAAGGAGGCATCTTTACATAGAGTGTCACTCTCTACTACATCAATCCCTTGCTTTCTCTCTCTCTAGAAATCACTCAGCCCTACTACAATGATCTAAGAAAAAGAAATGAAAAATACAAGAAATGAAGAACACTCACCTACACTACACTAAAATCTGGACCAACTCCTAAAAATGAAAACTGCTCGTGTTTTGGCCAGAGGCAGGGGTATTTATAGGCTTTAGAAGGCTCTGGAAGACGAGACGGGGCCACGCGTCGAAAATCGACGCGTGGCTCCACTACTTTGCCGCGGTTCCGCAAGGATTGCCGCGTTTCCGCGGCAATTCCAGGGAGTTACGTCTCTGAATTTTGTCAGGTTGTTCCTCTGGCTGCGAGAATATTCAGGGTATATCCCGTTTCTGGTACTTTCGCCCGAATATTCGTCTGACAGTGCAGGAGTCTAGATTCAATGCACCTTCTAGAGAATCCTTTGCTTGGCCTCCTAGTAATTGCGGGATTAATTACCATAAATTGGGATGAATTAGGCTCTTATTCCATCTTTACCCTTGGACTTTGGATCTACCTGCAATTAAGACCAAAACACGATTTAGACGACTATTTATTCATAAAACTGTGAGAGAATGCGATATAATAATGCATAATCGTAGACTAATCACACCCCCACACTTATTCTTTTGCTCGTCCCGAGCAAAACAAGAAAAGAAAAAACTATACTACAAATGTTATTACACCACTTTCGCAGGTGACGCGATTGCACTGAGCGTGTGCAACAAGCCGTTAAACCTCTAGGTTACCCTAGAGGAGGAGTGTTGTCTCCTGAGGGTTTTCAGCGGATTACACCCACAAAATCCATAAAGAAAGAAGACAAATATTAGTATTTTGAAAACGCATTTTGAAAGAGAGACATGTTTTCAAAATATTTTTGCAAAAATATAAGTGATCTAAGGTCATATGTCCACCAAAAATCACTCTTCCTTAAACTTAGTCTCTATGCAAGATCTTATCTTCAATTAAGGTAAGAATTCAAAATTGAATTGAATACTTTATCTTTCATAAAACCTAGATAATATGCACTTTGTGATAGTGAAGATTTCTGGGATTTCAACTACAACCATCAAGCCATTTATTTATTTATATATTCTTTCTTTTTCTTTTTTCTTTTTTTTTTCTTCCCTTAGTTTAGGCTTTCTAGTTCACCCATGTAGCGAGCCTATAACCGATGACTCCCAAACCAGATGGTCCTAGGGCACCAGATGAGAAAACATCCCTCGGGTTTAAGGACTCGAATAAACAAGGCCACAAAACTAAAGGGGATTATTTGCTTCTTTTGACCACCGTTAGGCGTGAATAATCATGCTTCTTGAGGCATAATTCTCCAGCTTAATAAGTGATGATGTTTTTTTTAATTTATTTACTTATGGCATTTTAGGTCTTTGTTTCCATCCCAAAAATTGTGTAAGTGTGAAGTGCATATGATCTAAGGCAAAAAATTCAAGATAAAATTATCTCCCCAATTTATCTTACTTAGCCTATAATTTTAAACAAGATCCATTATTTCAACTAGGTTTAAGATGTCATAATTAAGGTTTCCTTAATTTCTAAGATCATCTTAATTTTCTTAAAAATTGATCAAAACTTTGTCTCTTATTTCAAAAAGTTTTTAAAGAAAAGAGAAAATTCCTATACAAAAGAGAAGATTTCTAAAATTATCCTTAAAAGAAGTGTAAAAGAAAGAAAATCTAAAAAACTCTACGTTAGTAAACCCTCCCCCACACTTATCTCATGCATTGTCCTCAATGCATCGTGATGTATGTATGCATGAAACAAATAGAGAGGGAAGGAAAATTACCTTAAGGTGGTGGTTCTGGTGGCGGCCTGATTGGTCCACGAAATGCGACCCAATCATTATTGCGTGGAGTCCGAAGGAACCCACCAGAAACCTCCATGATACAACCCACTAGAAAGATGTATGCATGTGTGATTTTTATTAAAAATTTTACCCCATCTAATTTCCAAATTTTCAAAATAATTTCAGAGTCAAAATTTTCAAAGCCTTTGTCCCAGAATGGAATGATTGGTTTGGACTCAGGAAGTATAGGAACTAACACCGACTCAGAAAAAAGACTTAAATCAAGTAAAGGTTCAGGAGTCGAGATTGGTTCAGAAAGTGAGTCCAAATCAAGAAGATGAAGCTCAAGTCCACATTCATTTCCCATGATGGAGTGTGACTTTCTATGAGTGGTGATTCAAGTTCAGGAATGACAGGTATGGGAATCAAAACTGACTCTAAAATGTTGCTCAAATTGGGTAACATAACAGGAGTCAATAATGATTCAGGAATTTGAACTGGATCACAAATTTGAGGATCAAAGTCACATTTCACATTGAGTTCAATTCCACAAAAATGAGAACTTGCCAATTTATCAATGGGACTTTCAAAAGTATGAAATTGGTCAAGTTCAATATGATCATCATGAATGATTGGTGATTCAATTTCACAATGGATTGGCACTGGATCCAATACTGACTCGGGAAAAGGATTGAAATCAGGTGAAGATACTGGAGTCATAATTGAATCAGGAAGTAGAATTGAATCACTAATTTGAGGTTCATGATCATATTCATGTTCAAGTTCAATTTCAGGAAATGGATAACTTGCCAAAATGTCAATGGGATCTAAAGTTTGGACAAGTTCAGATGGGTGTGCTGAAATTGAATCTTAATTTTCAAAACAATAAGAGTCTTGGGTCATATCAATAGAATTTGGCATAACTGAATTGGTCAAAGGTTGATAAGATAGAGTTTCCTCATTCCTATAAGTGTTAACCAATTGACTCAATTGTTCTTCCACCCTATTGACAGACTCAGCATGTGATTTTTGATATTGTAATAGAGACTCCTGCAAGATTTCTATACTCTTTTCTAGACTTGATGTATCTCCAAGTGGTTGCTCTAGAATGGGAGTATAAGAATCTTGGTTTTGGAAATTTTGTGAAGAATGTGAGTCAAAAATGTGTTGAGATTGAAACTTGGACTCACACAAGAATTCTTTACTCGTTTCCAGGACAGATGGTTGTTCATTATGAGGAGATGGAACTGAGTAAGACTCTTGAATATGTTTTAAAGAAGCCAATATTTCTTGAAATTGTTGCTCATTCTCTTGTATATTGGCTTCTATCCTCTTTTGGAACTCAGATTTTTCTTCAATGGGAGGTCCAGAAAAAGGAGTGGAGGAAGCGAACTCGGGAAATGAATATTGTGGACAAGGCGAATATGGTGGACAGGGAGGTTGAAAATTTGACTCGGGGTACGTGAATCCCCATTGACTCTGTGAAGAGTTGAAATTATTTTGGAAATTATAGTCATAAGAATGTGGGTATGGGTTGTATTGATTCGGATAAGGCCAACCCGGTGTATTTGGTTGGTGCATATTGTAAAACGCCGGGTTGGAATTATCCGAATAGAATGGAGTTGGTGTGAAATATGGATTCATGTTAGGATTGAAAGAATTGTTATTGTTGAATGCCATTTCACAAACAATCACAAACAAAAAGAAAAATCAAATAACAAAGAAAACAAAAAATCAAAACCAAGCCTATAGAAGGGTTGACCTAGACCTAGATGAAATGTCCCTAGGGGCCGACGTCTATTCAAATTTTATTAGGGCTTGGGTTGTGTGAGTGGGGAGATGATTTTTGGGCTAAGGAAGGGTAATGAAATCCCCCACCTTATCTTGTATGGGTTTTGCCCTTAAGTTCAATTTGTGCAAGTGTGCAATATAGACAAGAATATAACACAAAGCGATAAATCACTCACGTATTTGTCCTATGCTATATGTAATGCCATATGTACATCTCCATCCAGATCACAACAACAGAACAAAATACAGTATATTGGAATTGAATTGACACGTGCCTAAATGCAAATGTCTAAACCGTTTTAAAAGCGTCCAAATACCGTATTTTAGTTCTTTTATTTATTATGGTGCGTAGGCAATCAAAGCAAGAAAGATAGCAGCACAAATCCACTAGCTATTACAATTCACACATCCCAGAACAACAAAATTTACAATGTTCACAAAATTGCCGCGGTTTCGCGGCAAATGTCGCGGTTCCGCGGCTTGTCTTTAAAATCTGGGGCCCTGCTTTCAAGAGCAGGGAGATGCAAAGCTAGGGTCTATTCTGCAATGTTAAGCACCTGTAAATATTACCCTGCACACCAAAACAGAGAAGACAATGTTAACAAAAACGTGAAATCAATACCGTTGCTCTCCCCGGTAACGGCGCCAAAATTTTGATCGGGGCGGAACTAGCACTCAAAAATGTGTTTTATGTAAAATCATGAAAAGCTCGAATGTGCTAATGTACCCTCGATACTTCCGTTATAGCATTGGCTTAACGGGTCGAATCCACAGGGAAGGGAGGCGATAGAAGCATTAACAGTCTCTATTCACGTCAGTTGTTAACACTTCTTCTTTGTTGAAAGAATGAAAAAGAATGAAAAAGAAAAAAAATGAAATCCAGAATGTGGTAGGTGAGGAGAGCGATGAAAACGGCGATGTAAAAACAAAGTGAAGTGCTTTGGAAAACAATAGAAAAGGAAATGGAACAAGGTTGAACTAAGAAGGATGGTAAAAACACCGATAGAAAAATGAGAAAAGAGTTTGGAAAACGATTTCTAAATCAAGCTAAAAGAAAACTCATGGCTACTAACTACTAAATGCTCTAACCATGCTAACCTCTTCGAGATAGTTGCCTCACATTTTGATCCTTGGCCATCACAATCCTTGGCTCCAAGAGACGGTACAAAGCATGGCTCATGGATGGTTCATCACATTCAAAATATTGCATTAAGAACAAGCTAATACAAGCATCACTCATTACACTACTAGCATGAAATAAAAGAGCATGAAATAAAAGAGAGTTAGCTTGGTTAGCAAGTTAGCAAGTTAGATGTTATAACCCATCATCTTTGGCCATCAATGGCTCTTGCAAGAACAAGGCCTTGTAGAGGCAACCCGATTCATGTGGATTATCAAGTAAGTGTTAGATGGTTAGTGGTTAGTAGTTAGATTGCCATGAGAAGAAAAACTAGCAAGAAATCATGTAGAAAGTGAAGAAGATTACATTGGAAGAGAAAGGAGGCATCTTTACATAGAGTGTCACTCTCTATTACATCAATCCCTTGCTTTCTCTCTCTAGAAATCACTCAGCCCTACTACAATGATCTAAGAAAAAGAAATGAAAAATACAAGAAATGAAGAACACTCACCTACACTACACTAAAATCTGGACCTACTCCTAAAAACGAAAATTGCTCGTGTTTTGGCCAGAGGCAGGGGTATTTATAGGCTTCAGAAGGCTCTGGAAGATGAGACGGGGCCACGCGTCGAAAATCGACGCGTGGCTCCACTACTTTGCCGCGGATCCGCAAGGATTGCCGCGTTTCCGCGGCAATTCCAGGGAGTTACGTCTCTGAATTTTGTCAGGTTGTTCCTCTGGCTGCGAGAATATTCAGGGTATATTCCGTTTCTGGTACTTTCGCCCGAATATTCGTCTGACAGCGCAGGAGTTTAGGTTCAATGCACCTTCTAGAGAATCCTTTGCTTGGCCTCCAAGTAATTGCGGGATTAATTACCATAAATTGGGATGAATTAGGCTCTTATTCCATCTTTACCCTTGGACTTTGGATCTACCTGCAATTAAGACCAAAACACGATTTAGACGACTATTTATTCATAAAACTGTGAGAGAATGCGATATAATAATGCATAATCGTAGATACCTTTGGATCTACCCCGGCCACTTCCGGCCATCTCCGGTCACCTCCGACCATCTCCGGTCACCTCCGACCGCCGCCGGCAACATGACCGACCATCCCCCCTTCCATTCTTTTTTCTTTTCTTTCCTTTCCTTCTTTCTTTTCTTCCCTTCTTTCTTTCTTTCTTTCTTCCCTTCTCTTTTCTTTCCTTCTTTTTTCTTTTTTCTTCCTTTCCTTAAATTCCAAACCTGCGTCCCTCTCTCCTCTTCTCCCTGCGTCTCCCTTTTTTCCCTCTCTCCCCCTTTCTCTTGTTATGTGATACTAGACGTGGATTTTACCCGCTGCGTCCAAGTAGTTATTTAACGTGACATTCGCGTTCTTATATCAACGCGACGCGGAGTTCATGCTCGCGTATGCGTCTTCCTCGTGTCCTTGCTAGAACGCGGGTCTCGAACCCCGCGTTTGTGATCTCTACGCAACGCGACTCTCGCGTCTGCGAATCCCGCGTCTTCATTCTCTCTCCTCCTTTTTATTGGAACGTGTTTACGCGTTTGGTTCCTGGATTTTGGAGATCGGGGATTTCATAGTATTTTTCGTATTTAGGCGAGTGTCCTCGCCTCCATTCGGTTTTCCCCGCTTCGTCGGATCAACTTGTATTTTCATTATGTATAACTTAACAACTGATGTGTTATCATTTACCATGCTACTACTAGACACCTGCTCCTGTATATTATATCTTATCACTTGTTCCTTGCTATGACATGACTTATTACTTGTCACCTGCCTGATCACTTGTCATTGGCATGTTGAGACCTGATATCTGTTATGATTAACTCTCTACTCATGATTATAACATTATGGGAATGTAGTACTTGATCTCTTGTTATGGACTCCCGTTATGCTTGTTATGTACTCCTGTTATGACCAGTTATGATCCTACTCATTCCCGTAATCTGATAATATTGTTAATAAGCTATAAAAAGGATAGCTTGCATGGGGAATGGGAGGAAGTAATGGATGCAGGTATGGTGCCTTACTTATAGTAGTGGAATACTAAAAACTGACGATTCGTGTTAGGGGGATTTCAGGCCCCCAGAAGATGCGTGTTAGGGGGATTTAAGGCCCCAATGGCTGTGTCCCGGGCGGACGGGAACTACTATAAGTATGAGCTATTAGTTCTTCATCAGCTTCCAATAACCAACCTCGACTTACTTATATATGGATGTATGTGTGTTGAGATGTACACCAGGACACATACCTAGATATATGGGTCGGACGAGTAATAATAATAAAAGATGCCAGCTATGGATCCATTGTATGCTTTGCCATGTTTGCTTGTATCAGGTTTTTACTTTGAATTTTCGGTTTTATGATTATTATACTATACATGTTCATATCATGTCTTTCCACTTGTGTTCTACTCCTTTAATCTCCTGCTCTCATCTTATCATATCATGAGTATTCCATACTTCATATCAATTACTGTCTCTCTACTTGATCCTGCATGCTTGTGCTCACGACACGATTTTCAATGCATATTATGACTTGAATTTTATCAATACACATGTGCTTATCTCAGCACGCCATCTGGCTTTCGCATCACCACTCGCCGGGGAGTTCTAACTCCTCTAGATCCTCATGTCCAGGTTTTGGAGCTTAGAGCGTGTGGATTCTCCCAGTTGCTGATCAGAGTGGCGCAGCTGAAGCGTGGACCCCTAGCAGACCGTCCAGAGTCGCATCCTTCCAGGCCCCCCTGCTCGGCTCTAGAGTTTTCCTGTTATGACTCTGAGCCTCTTTTTACACTGTTCATACTTGTACATCCTTTGTATTCTCACATTTGCGCCATAATGGTGATGTAATATTATTGTAATATTGTGTCACGTCTGATGATAACTTTGTAATTGTACTCATGTGTTGGAATGTATAATGCATCACGTGCTTCCGTACTCTGATTCTTGCTTGTACTGATGCTTAGCGTATATACGAGAGGGTATTTCCGACCTGCGTATATACGTCGCAGTGACGTCCCCGTATCCGCGGGATCGGGGCGTTACAGAACGCGAGCTTTGTTTGCTTAAAATGCAATGATTACGTTGGATTATTCTGGACGCGGACGTTGTTTGAAACGCGGTTCTCTTCGGTGCCACGTGTCAGCTCGATTTGAGCTCGAGATATGCGCCGCGTATCTCGGCCGTTGGGAGGTTTATAAAAGAAATGGGTCTTTCAACAGTCAGTTCACTTGACTGTTTATCTCTCTCAATCAGACCCGCGTCTGAAGATCAAAGACTTTTGAGCTTTCTTAAGAACTCGAAAAGCTTTCAAGTTTTTTTCAAAAAAAAAATCTTCATAGATTTTCTTCGTTGACATGGCCCCAAAAGGCAAGACTGTTGCTTCTACAAGCGCCGCTGCTACGTTGACCATTGTGGGTGGTTCTCCTCGTCAGGAGGCTCCTATTTCTGGTAAGTAGAAATGGCTTTCGCTACTATTGAGAAGAGCTTCATCTCTTGAAATTCAAAAATTTCTTTTGAAGTTGAACAGGCAACGCGGGGCTCACAAGCCTTTGTTTGATTTGTGGACGTGGTTCTCGTGTTGATGAGCAGAACGCGGGTCTGCGTTTCTTTGCCTTATCAATACGACCCTCACGTCTGTGAATTGGATGTAAGTCTGGCGAGCTCCGCGTTATGAGAGTTCTGAACGTGAGTCTCGTTATGAGACTCACGTTTAGTCTCAACACTTAGAAACATTTCTAAGTCTTCAAGTGTAAAGCTCAGATGCGGGTCTCATGTGTTGAAATCCATATTTTAGGCTTCAGCACTTAGTTAATTTTATTACCTCAGAATTTGACTTATGTCCTCTTCTTTGCAGTGAGGTACTCGTTGAATTCCTTGACCAAGAGGAACCACTTCAGTCACATTGGCGGTGCTGACCCTAATTTTTTCTTTTGTAATACTTCATCTTATTCAATAAGAGTGTAATTTTGACATAAATAATAAAAGTGATAATTTTGCATTTATCTTGTCTTTATTTTCTTTTTTTATTGAGAAATCAGACAAACGAAAGCGATTGAATTTGATTGCTAGATGTGACGATTAACATAGTGACTCAAAGTTCGGTAACTAGAAAATTTGAGAGGGTTACTGTTAGAGGTGTGATGTTAACTTGACAGGGGTTGAATTCGTGATTTAAATGAATTTTATGGCCTTGCTATTCTATTGATGAGAATAACATGTGGAGTTTGATCCACTGGGGATTTATGAAAATTTTTAACATCAGAAGTATAATGTTAACGTGACGGGTTTAGATTTACAGCTTGAGCAAATTGAATTGTCAGATACATGATGTTAACTTGACACGGATGTGTACTAGGGATATGATATTAGCTTAGCATCAAGATGGTCTCATTTTCATTGAGAAAACTGAGAAAATCACTGTCATAGATTTAGTGTTAACTTAACAACGGGATGAATGCTACAGGTTGATATTAACTTAGCCTTGGACGTCTCGATTTCAATGAGAAAACTCGAGGGAAGATCATTTTCATAGTTATAGTATTTAACGTAACAATGAAATGGATGCTTGATGTATGATATTTTAATTTAGCATTGAAAGTCTTAAAAGTTGAGAGAATCACTGTCATAGGTATAATATTAACTTAACAAGAATTTATATTGTGATATAAGCAATTTTGGTCAGAGGTATAGTTTTTAACTTGGCTAGAAAATTTTGTGATTTGAGCAATTTAGTGGACTCGTCATTCTATTGAAGAGAATTGACAAGTTGAAATTCTCTCCGCTAGAAAAATTGAGGAAAATCACTGTTAGAGGTATGATGTTAACTTAACAGTGGGGTATGCCAAAGGTATGATGTTAACTTGACATTGCGACTTGAGAAAATCTTGTTAGTCTGTTATTCTGCTGGAAGAATGATAAGTAGGGTTTTATCCACAGTGGATTTATTGAGATTTTTACCATCAGGAATGTTAACGTGAAAGGTTTAAATTTACAGTTTGAGCAAATTAAATTGTCAGAGGTGTGATGTTAACTTAATAAGAATGTGCACTAGAGATGTGATATTAACTTAGCACTATAAAGGTCTCAGTTTCGTTAAGAAAACTGAAAATATCACTGTCATAGGTGTAGTGTTTAACTTAACAGTGAAATGAATGCTAGAGGTGTGATGTTAACTTAGCATTAAAAGTTTCATTTTCATTGAGAAAATTGAGAAGAGTGTTGTCAGATGTGTGATGTTAACTTGATAGATATTTTCTGATTATTAGAGGTGTAATGTTTAACTTACCAGTAACGCATGCCAGAGGTGATTTTTAACTTAGCACTGGAGAGGTGTAGTTTTAACCATAGGTTCTCATTTCTACAAAGAAAATTGAGAAAAATACAATTAGAGGTGTGGTATTAATGTAACAGTAATGCATATTGCGATTTGAGCAAGATTAGTCAGAGGTATAGTGTTTAACCTGACTGGAAAATTTTGCGATTTGAGCAATGTTGAGTGAACTTGTCATTTTATTAAAGATAATAACAAGTGGGATTTGATCCGTTATTATCAGAGGTATAATGTTAACATGAACAGTGCTCTGCTGGAGATTGCAATTTGCGCAATTTTAATGTATCTATCATTCTATTGGAGAGAATGGCAAGTGTGATTTGAACCCATTGGGGATCAGATGAAATCTTACCGTCCAGGTGCAGTGTTAACGTGACGGACTCCGTTAGGGATTAGGAAATGACTTGTCAGAGGTGTTATGTTAACTTGACAATAAATCATTTATTGTTAGAGGTATGATTTTGAACATAACAGTAGTTTGAGTGGACTTACCATTCTATGGGAGAGAGCGACAAGTGGGGTTGATCCACTGGGGATATGAATGTTTTACTATTAGAGGTATAATGTTAACGTGACATGTTTGATCTGTAATCATCTCGCTGGGGAAACAAATGCAGTTTTTTATGGTCCTATCATTCCATGGAAGGGAATTGGTAGGAGATTTTGGAGGGAAAGTTGGGATCAGGTCCCGTAGGATGTTTAGAAAACCCTCAGCTATCAACGGATTTGGTTTGCCTTTATCAACTACCATTTGAGTTGGCTAGCCATGCTATTCCCCTCAGCATGATGAGTTGTCGAGAAATTTTCTTTGAGCTTAAAGACTAACTTTTTTCCTATATCCTTAGCCGTTGGAGGCGTTGGATTATTGTTCCACAGATAACTTTTAAAATTCTGCTGGGGATTAAAGAAGTATTAACTTCATGGGGAATTGACAGGGAAATTATTGTTTCATGTGAGTACTTATTTAATCAGAGGTGTGATGTTAACTTGATCATGGATAGTACTTTTTATTTGGAGTAGTGCATGATGTACTTCCAGGAGATTTTTATTCCATCAGAATGACAAACACAAATAGTCTTTGACATTATAATGATGGAATGATTTAGACTGTTCAGAGATAACTGTTGAACGTAACAGTCGTAGAAGTCAGATCACCTCATTGCCTAGTAGATTGAGGAAAAAAAGAGATATAGTTTAAGGGTTAGAAGGATGTTATCTAGATGGATGCGTGTCTCTGTCTTCCACAATATATCCGCGGTAGCAAGGGCTATGCGGGTCGAATCCACAGGGAGGAATGCGATAGAAGCTTTTTTACGAATTCTCTAACAATTAGCTTGTAAAAGAAGAAATTGTTTGTAAGCAAATATTTTAAAAATAGAAAGAATAAGTATAGCCAACTAATCATCTACCACAACCAAACACTAGTCTATCAAGAATAAATATCATGTTGAATTTATAAGGATTAAACCTAGATTCTTGCTTCAAATCCAAGAAAGAAAAGTAAGAAAGAGATTAAACCCTGTTGGCAGTACACTAGATAAAACTAAGCATTGGTTTATCAAAGTCCCAAAGTATAGTTTAAGAAAAGTAATTTTAACTTAACATTAAACCATCAAAGCATCTAAGTATAAACCAAGGACAATTATTAAATAGTATACCCTAAACCTAGCTTAACTCAATTCATGACTAGTCTTCAAGAATTATTTACTTACCCTAGGTTTTTAACATGCATAGAGTTCAATCAACTTATCTTCATAGATCTAGGTTTTAATTAGTGGAGAGATTAGCAAGCTATTAAGAAATTAGTTACACATAATTATGGTGGAATTAAAACATGGTAAAAGATTGCATAAAATAGATGAAACGAAATAAAAGAAACACAAATAATAATTAAAACAAAGAGATTGAAAGAAAAGAATGACTTTTTATTAAGTCTGTCACTAACTCAGTACAAAGCCTTCTCCTTTCTTCAACTCTTCTTCAAAGTAAAAAAATAAAAACTAGAAAAGTACAAGTAGATTTGGAAAGAAAAGAGAATCTAAAGAAACCCTAAATTTGAGCCTCTCAGAGCTGCTCTTCCTCTGTTGCTATGCAAGGGTATTTATAGGGATATAAGATATAGAGTCCCAGTACAACTCTCCCACGAAGACGCATCTCCAACATTATCCAACTAGCCGCGGAAACGCGGCTATGGCCGCGTTTTCGCGGCAATAGCGTGGCCAATGGCCTCGCGCTTTCTTGCGTGGCCTCCTCTGGTCTGTCCATCTGGGCGCCTCCTTCTAAATTCTGCATGCAGACCCTCTATCTTGGGAACTCGGTATAACTTAGGAAGCAAATTATCAAAAATCCAAATTTGAAAAGGACTTTATCTTTAAGCTTTTCTCCCTTTTATCTTTATCCTTGGTGCAAGCAACTAGGTTTAAGTAGAAGTCCATCTCGTTTTTAAGATGAGGATTCATCTTATCCTTTTCCTTCTCTTTGATATTAGGAGTCCCATTTTATCCTTCTCTTTAGCAATTAGGAGTTCTATTTTTATTCTTCCTCTTCCTCCCCTAGATTTAAATTAATAATTTAAAATCCAAGTTTAGATTAAGTTAGATAAGATAGAAGCTTCTAAATTACTACAATTAATTATGCATGTGGGCTTGTGGACTTTTTTAGGCTCTAATTGGGCTTCATTTATTTATTTTTTTATTTACTCAAGGCCTGCACACATTAAACAATAAAATATTAGTAGTAGTGCTTAATAAAAGAATAAATAGTGAAATATGATGGTAAATGTGATGATAAATATGCACTTTTTACTACCTATCACACCCCACACTTATCTTTTTGCTCGTCCTCGAGTAAAATTTAAAAAGAAAAAGAAAAACTAATCTATCCTAACTCACTTTCGTAGGAATTACGATTGCACTTAGCACGTGCAACAAGCCGTTAAAGCTCTACGTTACCCTAGAGAACGAGTGTTATCTCGTGAGGGTTTTCAGCGGATTACACCCACAAAATCCATAAAAGGAAAATGTTAGAGATTTAATTAATTTTATTATTTATTTATTTATTTTATTTTGAAAAGGAAAGAAATATTTGAAATATATTTGAAGAAACTAAGTAATCTATAAGTTTTAAGATTATCATTTTTATTCATTCTTGAACTTAATCTTTATACAATAATTTGTCATTAATTTTAGGTAAGGATTAAAATTGAATTTTTGTATAGTCTCTTTCGTTACCCTAAGTCATATGCATCCTTGTGAATATGAATCTTTACTATGGATTCTTTAACTTGGACTCCCATGCCTCTTTATTATATATTTTTTTATATATATCTATTTTTTTTAAATGTATAACTCATCTAATTTTCTTTTGTATAAGTATCAAGGCTTCTTGAGGCCTTCATACCTAACTAATTGACTATTAGATGTGTTAGTACATATATAGATAATATTTCTTAGTTTTCTTAGGCTTTCTAATCCACCCATGTAGCGAGCCTAAGGTCGGTGGCTCTCAAACCGGTCGGTTTTAGGGCACCGGGTGAGAAAACACCCCACGGACTTAAGGATTCGAGTGAATTAGGCCACAAAACTAAGGACTTTATTTATAAAATCACCTTTAGGCGTGAATACTTATGCTTCTTGAGACACATGTATCCCGCTTAATAAATGAATTTTTTTATTTTAATTTTTTTTATAAGGCACAAGAGTCTTTGTCTTAGAATCTTTGATGTGTAAGTGTATTAGGTATGCACATTTCATTAAGATAAAAATTAAGACTAATTAATTATTCAATTTTTTCTCCTATACCTAAAAATCCAACAATTTATTTTATTTTGACCAAGTTTTTAGAAATCCTAATCATGATTTTCCTAATTTTTAAGATTAACTTAGATTTCTTTCAAAAGATAAGTCAAAATATTGTTCTCTTTTTCAAAAAGTTTTTTTAAAATTTTTTAGTTAATATCTACCTATGTTAGTATGTTAGTAAATCCTCCCCCACACCTATCTCATGCATTATCCTCAATGTATGAATGAATGCATGTATGCATGAAAAAGAAGAAAAGGAAGGCAAATATTGCCTTAAGGTGGTGGTCTGATTGGTCCACGAAATGCGACCCAATTGAATTTTTGTGAAGTTCGGAGAACCCACCAGAAATCTCTCTTGTATAACCCACTAAAATGATGTATGTATGAACATTTTTTATTAAAAATTTAACCCCATCTAATTTTCAAATTTCATAATAATTTTCGGAGTCAATTTTGTCAACCGCCTTGTCCCAAAATAGAGTGTGAAAAGATAGAATAATTGACTTGGACTTAGGAAGTACGGGAACTAATACCGACTCAGGAAAATAACTTAAGTCAAATAAAGGTTCAGGAGTCGAGCTTGGTTCAAGAAATGGGTCCAAATCAAGAAGTTGAAACTCAAGTCCACATTCATTTTCCCATAATGGAATGTGACTTAATATTAGTGATTCAAGTTCAAGAATGACAGGTGTGGGATCAAAACTGACTCTAAAATATTACTCAAATTCGGTAACAAAATAGGAGTCAATATTGATTCGAGAATTTGAACTGGATCATAAATTTGAGAATCTAGGTCACATATCTCATTGAGTTCAATTTCATAAAAATGAGAACTGGCCAATTTGTCAATAGGACTTTCAAAAGTATGAAATTGGTCAAATTCAATATGATGATCATCAAAAATGGGTGATTCAATTTCATTATAAATTGGCACAGGATCCAATGTTGACTCGGGAAAAGTATTGAAATCAGGTGAAGACACTGGAGTCATTATTGAATCAGGAAGTAGAATTGAATCATTAAGTTGAGGTTCAGGATCATATTCATTCTCAAGTTCTATTTCAGGAAATAAATAACTTGCCAAACGTCATTTTTAAAATTTGGAGTTTGGGCAAGTTCAAATGATTGTGCTGAAATGGAATCTTGTATTTCAATACAAGATAACTCTTCGTCTCTAACAGAATGGTTAGCGACATCAGAAATGGTCAAACGGTGAGAATGGAGAGTTTAGACTATTAGATCTATGTCATGATTACGAGCGATTTTAGCCTGAGTCATGGCTTCAAGCATCTTTTCATAGTCGATTGATTCATCGTTTTGTTGTGATTGGCTTGAAAAAATGAAGTGTTGTTGTGAAATTCGTGGTGAAATTGTGAGTCCGTCAGATTCTGTGATTGTTGCTTGGACTCACGCATAATCATTTCCAAGATTGAAGGTTTCCTATTATGTGATTGTTGCTTGGACTCACGCATACTCATTTCCATCATTTTCAAGATTGATGGTTTTCTTTTTTGAACTGGTGGTTGTGAGTATGAATCTTGAAAATATATGGACAACGTGGATAAGGAGGACAAGTTGGTTGAAAATTGGACTCGGGGGAGGTGAATCCCCATTAATTGTTTTGAAAATTATGGTCATAAGATGGGGGGCATGTGTTATATTCATTCAGATAAGACCACTCCGGCACACTAGGTTGGTTAAAGTTATGATATGCCGGGTTGGTAATATCTAAAAAAGAGGTTGGGTTGTAATATGATTACCATTAAAATTGGAAAAATTATTGTTATAAGCCATATCACCCAAACAAAAAACAAATAAGCAAACAAATAAAAATAAAAAAAATCTAACCTAAGTTACGGTAAACCTGGACCTAGACGACTCCAACTTTAGACTGTCTTTAAGAGGTATATTGCCGACCTTAACCACAAGTTAATCGGTCAGGTAGGTCGCAAGGTTGGTGGGAGGTTATCCGTCAAAGACGTTCCTTAATTAAGTAACCACCAACCTTCGAGCTTTCGGCCCTTAATCCCCTTCCTAGACACCGATTTGGCAAGTTTAATTTCGAATAACTTTCTCCTTCAGCCAATCTCCTAATGAGTCCGAGTTAACCTAAGGCCAGCGTCTAGTCAATTTTTATTTTTAAGGTTAGGGTTAAGGAAGGGTGATGAAATCCCCACCTTATCTTGTTTATGAGTTTTGCCCTTAAATTGATTTAGTGCATGTGTAAAGAAATATTCAAGTAGTCAGTCAAAAGCAGTAAATCAGCCAAGGGTGCTTCCTAGTCTATATGCAATGTGAACGTACCTTGTCTCCAGCACTCTTCAACAGAAATTAAAAAAAAATTAAATAGACACGTGCCTATGATGCAAGAGTCTAAATTTTTTTATTTATCAACCAATAGGTTACTGTTAATTAGTTAGCAGTATGTAGGGTGATCACAGAGAAAAATTATCAAAGCAGTAAACAGAACTTGCAATTTGCAGCAACCTACAAAAAGTTCAGTCAGTAATTTGCTACTATAGCCGCGTATCCGCGGTTATTGCCGCGTTTGCGCGGCTAGATAGTAGGCTTTGCTGCTCTGCCTTCTAGGGCAGAGGCACAGAGTTGCTATATGTCCTTAGCTGCAGCTAATTTTCCTGTTATCAGATCCTGCAAAAAATAAATAAATAAATAAATAATTAGTTTTTTTAAGAGAATATCGTACCGTTCCCTCCCGGCAACGGCGCCAAAATTTTGATTGAGGAAAAACAGAGATATAGTTTAAGGGTTAGAAGGATGTTATCTAGATGGATGTCTGTCTCTGTCTTCCATAATATATCCGCGGTAGCAAGGGTTATGCGGGTCGAATCCACAGAGAGGAATGCGATAGAAGCTTTTCGGAACGAATTCTCTAACAATTAGCTTGTAAAAGAAGAAATTATTTGTAAGCAAATATTTTAAAAATAGAAAGAATAAGTATAGCCAACTAATCATCTACCACAACCAAACACTAGTCTATCAAGAATAAATATCATGTTGAATCTATAAGGATTAAACCTAGATTATTGCTTCAAATCCAAGAAAGAAAAGTAAGAAAGAGATTAAACCCTGTTGGCAGTACACTAGATAAAACTAAGCATTGGTTTATCAAAGTCCCAAAGTGTAGTTTAAAAAAGTAATTTTAACTTAACATTAAACCATCAAAGTATCTAAGTATAAACCAAGGATAATTATTAAATAGTATACCCTAAACCTAGCTTAACTTAATTCATGACTAGTCTTCAAGAATTATTTACTTACCCTAGGTTTTTTAACATGCATAGAGTTCAATCAACTTATCTTCATAGATCTAGGTTTTAGTTAGTGGAGAGATTAGCAAGCTATTAAGAAATTAGTTACACATAATTATGGTGGAATTAAAACATGGTAAAAGATTGCATAAAATAGATGAAACGAAAATAAAAGAAACACAAATAAAAATAAAAATAAAGAGATTGAAAGAAAAGAATGACCTTTTATTGAGTCTGTCACTAACTCAATACAAAGCCTTCTTCTTTCTTCAACTCTTCTTCAAAGTAAAAAAATAAAAACTAGAAAAGTACAAGTAAATTTGGAAAGAAAAGAGAATCTAAAGAAACCCTAAATTGAGCCTCTCAAAGCTGCTCTTCCTCTGTTGCTATGCAGGGGTATATAGGGGATATAAGATATAGAGTCCCAGTACAACTCTCCCACGAAGACGCATCTCCAACATTATCCAACTAGCCGCCGCGGCAATAGCGTGGCCAATGGCCTCGCACTTTCTTGCGTGGCCTCCTCTGGTCCGTCCATCTGGGCGCCTCCTTCTGAATTCTGCATGCAGACCCTCAATCTTGGGAACTCGGTATAACTTAGGAAGCAAGTTATCAAAAATCAAAATTTAAAAAGGACTTTATCTTTAAGCTTTTCTCCCCTTTTATCTTTATCCTTGGTGCAAGCAACTAGGTTTAAGTAGAAGTCCATCTCGTTTTTAAGATGAGGATTCATCTTATCCTTTTCCTTCTCTTTGCAATTAGGAGTCCCACTTTATTCTTCTCTTTAGCAATTAGGAGTTCTATTTTTATCCTTCCTCTTCCTCCCCTAGATTTTAAATTAATAATTTAAAATCCAAGTTTAGATTAAGTTAGATAAGATAGAAGCTTCTAAATTACTACAATTAATTATGCATGTGGGCTTGTGGACTTTTTGTGCTTTTGGGCTTTAATTGGGCTTCATTTATTTATTATTTTATTTACTCAAGGCCTGCACACATTAAACAATAAAATATTAGTAGTAGTGCTTAATAAAAGAATAAATAGGGAAATATGATGGTAAATGTGATGATAAATATGCACTTTTTACTACCTATCACTCTTGTAATCTTCCTGGTTTATTCTTGCAACTATATGTTCTGCTCGTTCGCCTTATACGACTAGTTGCTTCCAGTGCGACTTTGAGCTACTCCTATTTGAGTTAGGAGTGTGTTTGCAGATTGTGGTGGCAAGTCTCTACCAGCGTAAGCTGTGTCATACCATTTAGACATCGGAGCACCATACTTTGAAATCTCTCCACTAATGCTTTGATTGACTCTTCTTTCTTCCGCTTTGTAGCGATGAGAGTTGGAAAGGATACTTCAGTATTACTTCGAAGAATCGCACCAAGAAGAGCTTCTCGAGGTCGGCCCATTTCTTGATAGAGCCACAGAAAGCTTCATGAATCATTCAAAGGCAACCCCCTTAAGGGTGCCAATGAATAAATGAGTCATGATGGCATCGTTTGATACTACATTCCCTGTTTGGGATTTGAAGTAGTATATATATATATATGGTTCGGGAACCATTGTTGTCGAAGGCATGCAGATTCGGTATCTTGAACCTGGGAGGATAAGGAGCTGAACCCACTCGACTAGGTATGGTCTTCTAACCACCCCACTTCTTTGAGATAGCCTTCAAGCATTTCTCAAGCTCGTTCATCTTCTTGGCATAATTATCTTTTGAATTTTTTGGTTCTTCAGAAGAAGAAGACTCAGGATTTTTATATCCAAAGTTGTTCTCATTGCCATCAGAGTGTTTGGAGGTAGAGTTTTCATCCTCTTTCTTTTACCCTTACTTTTGCGGGAAGAAGCTTTAGTTTTTGAACTTCTCATCTTCTTCTTCGACATTTTATGCAAAAGAATCATCTTCTTGAGATCATTGATAGACTTTGTTGGAGTTAAAGCATCTCATGTTGCGCCTGTTGCACTCGAGCTTGCTTCTCAAATTTTCTGGCTATCTCTTCTAGAATATCAGTCATATATGTGAAGGCTTCTGTCTCCCTATAAGAGTAAGATGAATGGGATCTGACGATCGCAGAGTTCTCATCGTCTGTTTCAATTCCTCTAGCCAGCGAATTGTAGTCAATTGGACAACTGCTCCAGTTCGAATCCAAGTATGTCGGTAAATTCCTTCAGGCTCGATATCAATATTTCTTTCAAACCTAAGGAGCGTTCAGTATTCGACTCCTCAAAACTAAAGGCAAGTTGCTTCCTTTTTGACTTGCTTGGTTTGGTGCTTTGACCTACCATGTTGGAAGTCACCTCCGGCTACTCAGTGCCAGAGAATGACTTCTTCTTGCGAAATTGTTGCCTCTTGGCGGAGTTTGAGTTTGAAACATTTGACATTCGGCTAAAAACTGATGGCTTAGTCATTTGAAAGTTTCAGTGGCAATCAGAGAGCACCGCCGAGATGAGCTGCTCGCAATAGCAGTGGGGAGCGATTTGATGAATGCTCTGTTTTCCATTGAAAATGATCAGGAAAAACTTTACAAAGAAAGAATCGAGGAGCGAAATTACAGGTAATTCTTATAAGAAAATTACAAATAGATCTCCTCTATGATTTCTGAGAAAGTATGCCGGTAGGAATCTGATCAGCGCGCTATCACTTTATCCCTTTGACGATGCAATCGCTCAGATGATCAAGCTGCCTTCTTGAGCGAATTTCCTTCTTGCTTGGTTCTGAAAATCTTCGAAGATAGAAGGCGTGTTGGAATCCTGGATGAAAGAGAACTAATCTCTGAGGTTTTGGAAGCAAGTTGAAGTGTTGGAAGCAAGAAGGCAAGAGGACACTTTTTGCTTTGGTCTCTTCTTTATCTCTCTCAATTTTTCAGCCCCTCTTTGTTGCTTACAACGGGCTATTTATAGCCAAAATAGGGTGTAACCGTCCCTCCTTGAATTCAGTAAGACTGAATCAGTCTTTAGCTTCGCGCGATGCTAAAAATAGCTTTGTCGCGAGGCTAACTGCAAGCTTCCAGCAAAGCTAATAAGTTCGTGCTAACTATTATTAGCCATCGTAGCTTAATTGTCTCCACTTATTATGGGAAGAAGTGGGCGGGTGTAACGGCCCACTTAAAGTGGTATTAATCCCACTAAATTAGTGGGGTTCACCCGTTAATCCCTCGTGGGATTTTGAAATGGTCAATTGATGACCTGGTAAAGCTCGCTACGGAGCTAAGTGAGAAGTTCTCTTCAAGCGAAGTTACCTTCAAAGCTTCATGTGAAGCTAGTACTGAGCTCATAGCGGAGCTGAACCATCCCTTCTTCCAGTGAAGCTGGGGTGAAGCTTCTAGCGAAGCTAGAAATTCAGCTCAGAGCGGAGCTGGACTATTCCTTCTTCTTACGAAGTTAGGAATGAAGCTTCTAGAGAAGCTCTAAGGTTAGCCTTTGGCGGGCCTAATGGAAGCTTCATGAGAACCTAAGGTTTGGCCTTTTGCAATTTTGGTCTCGCGAGGCTAAGTATTCAATCAGACCTGACTTTATAGACTTGCTTTTGCCTCTTTACAGGAAACTTTGGCTTATTGTCTGCTTTACTGGATAAATAGAGTTCAAGTCTTTGCTTTGTCTCTCAAGAATGAGCAAACGCTGGTTGTCAGCTTGTCTGCGACTTGTCTTTTGTAAATATCGACAAGTTAAACATGTTCAGATCGGTTGAAGAAAAGTCTGAGAGTTTTGTCTTTTAGAGTGTCAACAAGACCCCTTCAAAATTTTCATGAATATGGAATGGATTGGTGCATATTTTAAAATACTTTGAACTTGAAACCTGATACCTGCATTGTCCGAGTTAAGAAAAATTCACTGGGTACACTGAACTAGGTGATCATACTAGCTTTACCCTCCCTGGGACTTTCCGTGAAAAATAATCTGTCCGCATAGTTAAGAACGAGCTCCTTAGCGGATCTAGGGAATGACTCCTCAGAGGAGCTACAACATGAGTTTTCAGCAGAGCTAAGCTCTCGACGGAGCTAACCAATCTTCATGCGAAGTTAACGATAAGCTTACAGCGGAGCTATATGCGAAGTTCGCATCTGAGCAAAGCTAAATAATTTCGCTGTCTAGGTTCTCGAGCCTAGCGCTGTCGTTTTAAATTTAAAATAGTAGTTTGCACCCCTTTTCAGGGGACGAAGCTAGAGACACATGCAGCGCTGGAGGCGCGAAGTTATAGGCGCTGCATGTGCCTATAAAAGCCATACTTGGCTATTTTTAGAGAGTCATAATCTCTCTTTAAAATTTTCGAGCTTTTTTTCAGAGAAATTTCTCTCTTCGTCTTCTTCATCTCGAATCTTTCAGAGCTTCTTTGAAGTTCTAATGGCCCCCAAGCAACGCGCAGGAAAAGAGGTGGCAACCTCTTCCACGACGCCGCTATCTCTGTCATCGAGCGCCCCATCGCGGGTAGGAGTTCTTCCCTTTTCAGATATTTTTATCTCTTTTTGAAGCTGTATTTGGCTATTTCATGGTGAATCCCTCGTGATTCACCATGATCTAGTGATCTCAGGGAGTTTATCTCCCTTATTTGTTGATTTTGCTGAATTTTAGGGGATTTAATTCTTCTTTAATTTCGCGAATCAAATTTAGAAACTAAACATTTTCTTCTTCATACTTCGCCGCGAAGCTAACTCTTTAGGCTTTTTGCATTCTGTCAAGTGACAGGATGTGAAGCTAGCTTCTGAAGCAAAAGCTGGAAAGAGGACTTAAGTCCTTTAACTAATTTTAAGCACAAGTGCCTTTCCAGCGAAGTTAGCCCTTTGGCTTCTGTCAAGTGATAGAATGCGAAGCTACGCCTCTGAGCAAAAGTAATATTAGGCTAGCTTCGCTTTGTAAAGCGAAGCTATGCCTTGGTGACTCATTTTCTTCTGCAGTCTGCCTTTGTGCAGAGTGCGAAGTTAAGCTTCAGTGCGAAGCTATTGCTAGGCTAGACTAGCTTCGTTTTGGAAGCGAAGTTTTGTCTTAACATTTTTTGCTTTCTTCTTTCCCCCTCCCTCTTTATCTTCTGGGCTAATATATTTTCTCCTTTTTTGTTTGCAGTGCATTATTCCCCTGGGCCTCTGAACAGTCTTTTTGGGTCGGCTGGGGGACTGGACGAAAATATCAGCCTATAATTTCAGGGGCAGGCTTCTTTGTTTAGTGAACAGAGCACTCCTGACCGCGATGCCCTGATCCACACTGGAGATCAGTGCACAATGAGGAGTGTTTTGACTAATGCTCCTCTAGAGGACCATGACCGAAAGATTTATCGAAAGCCTGGCTTCATGTTCGGAGATACGACGCCTGACACAGATCATCAACTGCAGGCCAGAGAAGGGCAATGGGTCTTCACCTTGAACAGTGAGAAGTACTATCTTCCGTCTAGTAAGGGCCACTTCCCGCTAGCTTTCTTTCAATGTATAACGAGGCCTCGGAAGATGAATTGGCAAGTGACTCGGACCACCGACTCGGTCCATATGGGTATTCTGACAGTTTCCTCTCACGGCTATACCAGGGCAGGCCATCCTCGGTGTATCCTAGGTCTACATCCTGGAAATATCTTACAAGATATCCCAGTGGGGGAGAATTCAGCTATGGCCCAAACCTTCAGCAATCAGTTTTTCAGGGTCAACGGCAATTATCCGGCGACTGACTTCAGGACTCTAGGTTGGATTCATCCTCCAAAGGCCTGGGGGAGAGACTTGACTTTGTATGTCTTGGTTTATTTCGAGGAGGATATGGAGAAGCTAGGACTGCGCGAAGCTGTCAGGACTACCTGTTATGACATCTAGATGAGCGTCGCGAACTTCTACGCCATCTTCGAGTTATAATGCCCAACCACAGGGACTTTCTTCACTGCTGTAGGCAAATTGGGTATGGCTTTGCATGAGATGCGGGAAGTCTCTGCTTTGCCAATGGGGTCCTTCCTTATGAAAAATACTTTCCCTGTGAGGTAGAGTTGGCGCTTTTGGAGAAGCAGGAGCCTGCCCTCTTCGAAACCTACCAAGAGCTAATGTTGTAAGTACACCTAGAGGGGGGGTGAATAGGTGTACGGCTAATCTAATGAACAAAATGCGTAAATTAAAACTTAATTGCAACACACTTAATGTAACCAACGAGAGTAGCCGAATTCCCGGTGAAGGGCTCTGGACTAACTCCTCTTGATTCCTCTGAATAAGAGTTGAGGTGCTATATGAAGCTCTCGTGATTAAACGCAAGTGAGGCACACACAAACAACACAAGCATATATATGATATGGCAATATGAATAGATGCACAAAATAATAGAGAGAGAGAGTTAAGAGAAAGTGGATCAATCGCTAACACACGGATATGTTTCGAGGTTCGAGCACACAGCTCTACGTCCCCGCCTTCACACAGAAGGATTTCCACTAACTTGTCCACACAGGACTCCCACACAGGGAACCTCCACTGAGAATTTGGGCAATACAATAACCGGGAGTACACAACTCCTCTCTCAATTACAACACAACCTCTACACTTAGAGGTTAGGCACAAAGCCACCACAATATCAACCTCACAAATGAGGGATAAGCACAAAGCCAAACAACAACCTCCTCTGACTAGAGGGATAGGGCACAAACCACCACTCCAATAATCAATCTCTACACAAGAGGGATATCATAAATAAGGAGGGTTTACAACTTGGTGATCAAAAGACCACAAACAACTTCTTTTCCCACAAAAACAAAGATCCTAATAGATAGGATAGTAAGATAAGCTCAAGTGTGGAAAATAAAGAGTTTGGAAACAAAAACACAAAGAAAAATACTTGGGAAAACAACTAGAATAAGATTGAAATGATGATCAAAACCAATATCCCAAATATCCATTTTTCTTTGATTTTTTCAACCTTTTAAAACCAATAAAGATTGATCTTTTGGCACTAAAAACTCTTTCGAAAACTTGTATATAAACACTAGAGAAGATCAGAATTTTTGGCTCTTAAAAACTTGTTAAGAAACAACTCAAATGTGGGGTATTTATAACCCCACAAAATTCTGCCCGTTGGCAGGCAGAAAGGTTAAAAATGACCTTCCGGTCGACGGGCCAATGGTCAAAAAAATGACCGTTGAGCCTGCCGGTCGACCGCCCGGTCGACCGTGCCAAATCCAGAGAGCAGTTGCCCTCTGGCCGGCCGACCGCTCGGTCGACCGTGCCAAGCCTCACGGTCGACCGTCCGGTCGACCGCCCCCACCCGAGAGTGGGGCATTTTCAGTCGGTCGACCGCTCGGTCGACCAGCCTAAGTGGCTGGTCTGCGTGCACGTCCTTGTGCACGTCGGTCGACCGGTCCGGTCGACCGACTCTGGGTCCGGTCGACCGACCCGGTCGATCGCCAGAGCCTGGCAGGGCTGATTATAGGATTTAAAACTTATCTTTTTATTACCAAATAAATCCCATAAAATCTCTAAAAATTCACAAAAATAAGTTCTTGTTATATCTTTGAAATACAAACATTTGTGGAAAAATTCAACACATATTTCAAACTATTTGAACCATTTTTGTGACTTGAAAAATTTGCCGAAAACCAAAATCCGTATTTTTCAAAACTTAGATTTTGAAATGAAAAAAACGTTTTGTCCAAAACTCATCCAAATACAAAAACATGATATTGAAACAACTTTAAAGCATATAGTATATGGATATAATCAAAATATACATATAAAGATATATATCAATGTTTTTGACATTAAATCCGAAATAAGTTTTGTTAAAATACCAAAATTCCAAACTCATGAAATAGACTATCAAACTAAGTTTGTTTAAATAGTTGAAGCATAGATGTATATAGAACAAATCTAATATACATTAAACCTTGTAAACTTGTTGATTCTATCTATTCATGAAAACTAAGATCGGTTAAACCAAAAACCGAAAACCAATAAACATGAAACTTAAACAAGTGTGTGTGTTGTGAACTTGAGCATATCACACTATCTAATCTTTAACAATGGATCTAAACTATAAACTAAACATTGTACCAAAGTTTTCTTGTAGAGCGCCGTCTCCAAGTCGACTCGATCCAAACGTGATCCACTGAGCTTGACTCCAACGAGTGCTAGATATGAACTTTGACGCTCGGGCTCTTGAATCACCATGTGAAAGCTCCAAAATACCTTTGTTGAAGCTAATCACCTACTAATATCTTTGTTAAGTATCTGAAACTAAACATCACAAGATTATTAGTAAACTATAACTACATGAGTTAATCATCATCAAAACTAGAGTGGAAGGCCTCTGGGCCAACAATCTCCCCATTTTTGATGATGACAAAACTCATGGAGTTATATATGCATGGATTAAAGTTAAGCTTCAAAGAAGCTCCCCCTTAACTCATGCATAACAATAAACAATAAAATATATGCAATAAATGCTAAACATGAATATGCATCAACATGCATAAAATAATGAAATGAACATGCTCTTGATACCAAACTATTAAAATAAATTTCTTTTCCTTTTTAAAATAAACATGTTCTTAATTAATTGCTCTTGATACCAATAAAAATTTTAATGTGAAAACTTTATCAATAAAAGCAACATAAAAACTCTTGATACCAATCAATAAAAAATTCAATCAATAAAATTCTTGATACCAATTGGAAGATAATCAATAAAAGTTTTGGAAGATAATCAATAAAAGCTTTTGATACCAATAATAAAAATTTTAACAAAAGTTCTTGATATCAATATGAAACAAACTTTGATATAAACATACAAATAAACAATAAACATGCTTATAAACTCAAATACTTCTCCCCCTTTTTGTCAATCATCAACAAAGGGGTCAAAGAAAACAATAAAATAATGTTCTCCCCTTTTTTGTCTTAAACAAAAAGAATATCAATAAGGGGTGAAATCAAATCAAAACATTATGATACCAATTGAAAAAAATATCAATTGAAAAATATTTTTAAAATAAATAAACATGCATATATTATACCAATTGTAAGTAAATAAATCATTTTGAAGAATTCAACCAAAATTTTGATATCAATTGAATGATTTAAACATATAGATAATCTTGATATCTATTGTAAAGATTAGTACCAATTGAAAAATTTTCATTAGGAGCATATGATACCAAAAATAATCAATATCCTTTTTTAATCATATTTCAACATAAAGTGTGGGAGTAGAATACCAAAGGTAAGCAAAACCAATTGAAAAAGTGAAATATAAATTTTCTCCCCCTTTATGAAATACCAAATAAAATAATGCATAAGCTTGTAAAAGATACCAATTGAAACAAATCAATTGAAATATAATAGTAATTTAAGAAATCAAGCTTAGCATAACTAAAATTTGTGCTCAAAGATATAGAGATATAGTAAGCACAAATAAAACATATATATATGTATGAAAAATTTAATACCAATCGAAATTGATACTATTTGAAGTGTAAGCATACATATATAAAAACATATATGAGTATACAAAAAGGAATGTCAATAATGATACCAATTGAAAAGATCCAATGATACCAATTTAAACACAATAAGATCAAGTGTATAACTCATATTTCCTACCACCCATTTCATGCACATGTTTTAATGGATTTTCAATTAATAAGCATACAAGGCATGGTCGCCCAACCAACCGCCCTTAGAAGGTAGGGGTTTTCAAAAATAAGTTTGAAAATATAATATGTTTGAAAACTCTACCATGTGAAGAATACGAACTAGTTAAATGAAAATTTTTGAAAACTAGTACGAAATCCTTCAAGAAAGGAATAAAATAAAATATTTTTCATGAAAAACATGTATATCACACGATCATCAACACTCAAAATCTATAAGGCACATATCAAACTCATGAAAACAAAATCATGAGAAAACTTTTAAGTAAAGTGAGTGTATTATAGTTATGTGAAACATATCATCATGAAAATAGGCAATCAAGCTCAATATGAAATTCCTTAAAAACATGAAAATCATCAAAACTAGAATCCTTCAAGGTATATGTATGTCTCGTACAAACTAAAGTATACATACATATCCTAACATAAACGAGTCCACAGAAGTATATGCATGAAGGCAAGTGGCTCAAAAATGTATATGTATAACAATTAGTTTAGACAAAATAGACATATACATGAAGTTAAACATAAACATGAAAATATGTACAAAATAGGAATACAAGTCAAATGTATGAATCATCAAAATTAGGTTATATTAGTACATCTAATGGGTACAAATGAGCGTTCAAGTACAAACATATAATAATCTATTTGTGACTCACTAGTTGTACAAGTATATATCTGAGTTTTAATGAAAACTAACATCCAAACAAGTAATCAAAACATGAAGCATAGAAATCAAAACACAACTTATAAGATCATTATGTATATGAACATGCATTAGATCTAGGACATGCACATTAGTTAAAATAAATGTGAGAACACAAAGGTATAAGTCCATATTAAACATGGATGTCTCAAATACTAATCATGTATGACAATAGTCTAATAAGCATGGCATATGGCATAATGAGCATTAGAACAAGACATGCTATAAATGAATGATATAAAAGCATACAAACCTAAATAAGGAGTAAGAGATAGTTACTAAAACCATGAGGGCAACTCTCCATGTCTCCAAACCAAGGTGGTTCTCCCACCAAATTCCTCTTAAAAGTGATGCATCCAAATTTGTCCTCTTTAAGCTCGGAACGCATCCACCTCAAGGCGCCATCGCTCTCACGTCATGCGAGAGCCCACACCTGAATCAAATAACATAGGGGTGATCTTTGGTACCCATACTCTTTTGGGTCCATGGGGATTAGTTCCTTTCCTAACCCAACAAATTTAGTTGCTAAATTTACATCATGTATCTTATCATGGCAAAATTTAGCAAGGTGGCCCTTACGTCCACAATGTGTACATGTGTACACATGAGCATACATTGTGTTATGAGTGTGTATGTGAGGAGCATGTGTATGCCGTGGTTTGTGTGCATGCATAAGAAGAATTTGTTTCTTTCGAAACATAGATTCCAACCGTGAGTGGTTCAAAGCACAATGGCTCAAAGTGGAGCCCAAACAATCCACACTCTTCTTTAACAAACATATATCATTATCAATCCTAGAAGAAGAGGTGCATGCAATAGGTGAGATAGATGGTGAAGCTACACTAGCATGGCAAACATGTGTAGACAAATCATTTTTCAAAGAAATATTTTTCTTTAAACAATCTTCCAATTCTTGTCAAATCAAATCAATTTTGTTTTTCAAAGAAACATTTTCTTTTAAAGTAAATTAAGTTTAGAAGACAAGTTTCATTTTCATCAAAATATCATTACAATCATTTTTATTTTTCAAAATCTTGTTTTCATTTAGGGCAAGATCAAGTTGGGATTTAAGTGAGTCACGTTCACTTGAAATCTCATCCCTTTCTTGCAAAGCAATCTCAAGTCTAGAAGATAAATTTTTATTTTCTTCTTTTAAATCAAGACTATCCTTTTTCAAAAGTTTGTATTTTGAAATCAAATTTTCACAATTTTTAGCAAGTTCATCATTTAAGGCTTGTGCATCCATACACTCATTGCAATAAGAACTAGTAGTACTAACATCTAGTTGAGTATCCGAGTATACCTCAAGGGAGTCATTCCCTTGGATCATGAAGCAACGTTCGTCGGACTTGTCTCGACTAGATTTCCTCTTCTTATTGATAAGCGTTGGTAGTTCGGGAGATGTCAAAATGTTCCACACTGTAAAAGCGGAATCATAATGAGAAAACACATGTAAATATTTTTTATCAAAGGATGCTCTAAGTGCCTTTAGGGCTAGTGCATTGGCCTCTATATGCTTGCTATCATTAAGGAAGGATTCCTTGGTAATGGCAAGGTAAACTTTATAACCTAGGGCTTTTAAATGACAACTCATCATAACCTTCCATATATCAAGTCTAGAGATATCAAACATGAGAGGGCCATCCATTAGTACAAACTATATGTGTGCAAATATAAATGTAGATGTAGATTAGCAAAACCAAGATCACACTCCTAGGTGGTTAAGCCTAATATCAGGAGCGTAGGCTCTGATACCAATTGTAAGTACACCTAGAGGGGGGTGAATAGGTGTACGGCTAATCTAATGAACAAAATGCGGAAATTAAAACTTAATTGCAACACACTTAATGTAACCAACGAGTGTAGCCGAATTCCAGTGAAGGGCTCTGGACTAACTCCTCTTGATTCCTCTGAATAAGAGTTGAGGTGCTATATGAAGCTCTCGTGGTTAAACACAAGTGAGGCACACACAAACAACACAAGCATATATATGATATGGCAATATGAATAGATGCACAAAGTAATAGAGAGAGTTAAGAGAAAGTAGATCAATCGCTAACATACGGATATGTTTCGAGGTTCGACACACAGCTCTACGTCCCGCCTTCACACAGAAGGATTTCCACTAACTTGTCCACACAGGACTCCCACACAGGAACCTCAACTGAGGATTTGGGCAATACAATAACCGGGAGTACACAACTCCTCTCTCAATTACAACACAACCTCTACACTTAGAGGCTAGACACAAAGCCACTACAATATCAACCTCACAAATGAGGGATAGGCACAAAGCCAAACAACAACCTCCTCTCACTAGAGGGATAGGGCACAAAGCCACCACTCAAATAATCAACCTCTACACAAGAGGGATATCACAAATAAGGAGGGTTTACAACTTGGTGATCAAAAGACCACAAACAACTTCTTTTCCCACAAAAACAAAGATCCTAATAGATAGGATAGCAAGATAAGCTCAAGTGTGAAAAATAAAGAGTTTGGAACAAAAACACAAAGAAAAATACTTGGAAAAAACAACTAGAATAAGATTGAAATGAAGATCAAAACCAATATCCCAAATATCCAATTTTTCTTTGATTTTTTCAACCCTTTAAACCAATAAAGATTGATCTTTTGGCACTAAAAACTCTTTTGAAAACTTGTATATAAACACTAGAGAAGATCAGAATTTTTGGCTCTTAAAAATGTTAAGAAATAACTCAAATGTGGGGTATTTATAACCCCACAAAATTCTGCCCGTTAGCAGGCAGAAAGGTCAAAAATGACCTTCCGGTCGACCGGCTGGTCGACCGGCCAACGGTCAAAAAAATGATCGTTGAGCCTACCGGTCGACC
>JAVJIF010015924.1:0-102498 GCA_038442645.1 Agave tequilana
AATACAAAACTAAATCAAAAAATTCAATCAAAAATTAGAATACGTATCTATGTACGTATTTCGGGAACGGGATATTACAAATTTATTATTTTATTGCGTGAGATTGTTGTAAGCCGTATAGGCTACTATTGATATATGTTCATTTGTGCAAGTGACTAAATACAAAGGAGATGCTGCCAAAATTTTTAAGAAATAGAGATGATATGTAATCCGTTGATCAATAAGGATGTTTATATTAATTGAGGTTATTAGTATCTGAGACTGTTACAGTTCGAGAATAGTTGCTTCTTAAAAGCGCCTTGCCCGCGATCCTGGTGGTCGACGAAGGGCTCTCCATGTTGCGACTTCGATTTGCTCCATCGTCGGCATAGTTGAAGATGAGTTGCATAATTTTTTATTGTTTTCCTCCAACAAGAGTGTACGGTTGAGCTCGATACATGATCTCACTCCAACAGTTGATGTTTATTTTAACCAGGTGTTTGTCGCAGATAGGTAGCCCGCAATCCACTGATGAATGCGAGAGCGGAGATGTCCTTTGCTGTAGTTGTGTACCTTGACTAGCTGATTCTAAAGTAGTCAAGGTTTGCCTTGAGGCTATCAGAGGGCCTTATCTTGATGGAGAGAGGTAATAGTTGTTCTACTTGAACTCCTGATGAGAAGAGTATTGTGCAAGGAACAACTCTGTAAGACCCTAGAAATTATGGATCGAGCGCAGTGGAAGGAGTAGAACCAGTCGGAGGCTACTTCCTTCAAGCTGAAGGAGAAGATCTGGCACAAGATGGAGTCCTTTGTAGCATGGATCACCATCTTGTCCTAATACTGGCGGAGATGTTGCACCGGGTCACTCTGGTCGAAGTAGCACTCAAAGTTTACAGTTGTGAATTTCTTGGGAATCCACATTCCTATGTGCTCTCCGAGAAAGGGAGTTAGTTGCATCAGTGGTGATTGCTCTGAGTCTCTGTAGATTGGTGCTCCTACTTCCTCGACTCGTTTCTGTACAAATTTGTCGAGATCTTAGACACGGACGAACTCTGAGGTCTTTTCTCTGAGAGTAGTCACGCTAATCCCTCTTGCAAAGATGTAATGAACTCGATCCGTCTTGAATTGTTCTGATGGAGTTGGGGGAGTCTGACTTGCGTCGCCTCCGGCTTTGAGAATGCTTGTCACTTCGGGCCTCAAAAGCAGTGGGCCTTTCTGGCAATGAAGATGGCCCTCGACTATTTTGAAGGGTCATAAACTGGGTAAGGAGTTGGTCATTCAGGTGCTTCATCTCCTCTCATTCTCAGGATGCATTTTCTGCGTTCATGTGCAGCTTACTCCTGCTCGGTCGAAAATGGCTTGCTACTTTACCATCTCCTCCCTCATCTCAGTGAACATTTGGATGAGTTGGCTTCATATGTTGACGGCCGGTGGATCTCTCTGACTGCCCCCTGTGAAGGAGCAGAGACAGACTCTTCAACGATGGGCTGAGGTTAAGGCTGCTTTGGGGATGATGCCCAACAACAACAATGGACTTGCCTTTTGATATGGCCCCCTCGCCGATGGTCAGCCGCTTTTTTAGGTTATAGCTCATTGAAGAGGCTTTTTGAAGACGGGTTTGGTAGGGGAGAAACCTGAGTGTTGGGACTCAGATCTCAATGAAAGCACTAATTTGTGGTGGAGATTTTTCATCATGAGCAATCGGACGGTTAATCCTCACCACAAGCGAGGGAAGAGTTAAATAGGGGTTTAGAGTGCGAGAGTAAATATAGCACAACATAAAAGAGACACAGGATTTTACGTGGAAACCCAAATTAGGAAAAATCACGGGGAGGAGGAGAGAAATCCTTATATCTGTTATGTATAAGAATTACAGAGATTCTTTGTGTTAGGCTAGTGTTGGGCTTCTTGGACCAAGGAAGAAGAAGAAATCATCCTTCTCCTTAGAGGAGAAGGTCTATTTAAACTCTGTTTGATCTACGTGCATGGGGGGCGGATGATTCGAGCATGATCCTCGTAACCGCACGAACTTTACGTGTTGATTGGTTGTAACGACCGTGATTTTTTAGAGTTAAATTGTTGGGATTTCATGCAGAGAAATCTGCCTCGTTCCATAACTGCGCAGACTGAAGGGCGTTGACACATTATGCACGCGGAAGAGGATTGAATTGCATAACTGTAGGCGTAGATCGGTAGTGATCTACTGTTGTTGTCGTAGACGGAGACGGAGATTAGGGTGTTTTTTTTGGCCGTTGTCGTCTGATGGCGGAGACTAGTGATGATGCGTTTGCCAAGGTTATCTTGTGCGGAGCTGAAGTCTCCGAAAAGGGGTGGACTCCGGGACGACTGTGAGCATGGGAGCTACCTGGGTGGGAGTATCCTCGTAGCGAGGAGTGACTTCTGGAATGGCTCCGGAGGGGCTGAAGCTTTTGAGTACTTCGACACGTGGCAATATCCCGCGAGGGTCATTTTGACCACTACAATAACTCAATCAGAAGATAAGAATAACTCGCAGTCTAAAATCCACTGGGTTAGCTTGTGGTTTGAGTCTCAAGCCAGATGACAAAAAGGTTAATTAAGACATAACTGAAGTTGTGGAGAATTGTGCTATTATCGAGTAACCCGAAGGATATCAACAGTTTTGTCCATCCATGTCACTTGATCTAAAACTATCTAATGGAGGAGTTGGAAATTCATCAGAAACTAATGCTTTTAGGTACAATCATTAAAAATTCCCAGCAAAACACAACTTTAGAGCAAGATATATGCATAAGGTGACTCACCCATATAGAGAAGACGAGGTCAAATGATACTTGCATTATTGTTTATGCTTTTGAAAACGAAACTTAACAAGAGTTAAAAGACAAAAAGCAACTGATGGAGGAGTTGGCCAACATCTGCAGGGTCATTAAACTGATGGCTACATTCCCAGATCAAAGTACAATCTACCAACCAAAATACGGATAAAATACTGATTTGTGTCTGTATTCATACTTAAGCTAACCATGAGGCCAATTACTTCTTTCATTGGATAAACAAGAAATTCACTGAAAAAAGAACTAGAAGCATAAGATTTTTTCCAACTTTAACTTCCATTTTATTTTAGTTCTGGACACTGAACTGTCTCAAGCAGAGCTCGACCCTGAGGCCCATTTTTCATAAATAGTGAAACTTCAAAATCAAAATTGTCCCATTAATCGCCACCATAAAGTCCAGCTGAAGGATTCAATTACGTACTTTCCACCATTGTTATTGGATTTTATTATTTGCCGGTGTTCCTCTGAGAAAATATAAATTTAAGAGAAAGGTGGTTGTTTATCCATACTGCTAAGAATAATAATCGACTATTACTGTCAATTTTAAGTATATAATCACTAACAAAAAAAAAGAAAACAATTAAGTGGACATAAGAAACGTTCTGACATTTTCTCACTAACAAGAGGTTTTTTTTTCACCATAAAATAATCCTCTGATATATAAATATCAAATATACATGGGAAATAGCTTATGGAAAATGAAAATCGAAAAATCAAAATATATAGGTAAATCAGAAGAATTTAATCTATTTATATAAAATTCAAGCAACACTGGGAATAATGCTCAACAAATTAATTATAAACTCCTGTCCACCATAAAAGCATACAACTTTTTTTTTTTTGGGTTGTAAATGATTAGGATATGCCTTCTTAGGCTTCATTAGAACATTTTAATGAAATAAAGGGTTCGAAAGGGTAACAAGAAATTTACCGTCCAATTATGAGTTGTGGAGAGAATTCTTGGAGAATTTCTCCACTCCACGAGTTATAAGTGAGTTTTTAAGTGAATGGACAGATGTCAGCAATCGCAGACAATAAGAAATTATGGAAAAAAACTGAAATGGAAAACCCACACAGAGAGAGAATTCACTATAGATTTGAAGATTATAATGAATTCAACAGGGTGATGTTGTGATTACAAGTTCTAGGATTTTCAAATAACAGTTGTGAACTGCTAGTTTTTGAGTAACCAGTTGTGACCAACCTCTCTTCTCGATGGAGAAGGAGAAGTATTTATATCCACTTGAGCTGTCTTCGTGGGGGCGGATGTCTCAGAACCCATAATTGCATGATTCACAAGTTATGATTTCCTTGTAACCGCGCGCGCTTGATTGTAGGATTGTCATGCAGAGATATCCATCACTATTCAACTGCTCGCATTGATATAGGAGCGTTACAACGTTTAGGAACGTGGGGATGATCTGGCAGCATAGTCGGGATCCGTGAATCACGAGGACCATGCTATCCAGCTATAAGTAGCACGGGAGTAGCGAGCTCCGGAGGGTTTTCATGTTGGAGCCTTGGGTGGCTCCGGGAAGGTTTTCTGTACCGACAGGAAATGATCTTTTATTGATTGTTGCAACTCCGGTTGAGTGATGTTTGATTGGATGTGGGCTCTAGGTGAGGCCCAAGGTTTTTCTTCTTAGTTTTCACGTCAGACCTGTAAGTGAGTCAGGCCCGTTGGCAGAGAAGTGGAGTCTCCAACTGTCCAGACACGTGTCATGATCTTGACGAAGGTCAAAATCTGACCACTACACGAGTTTTGACCAATCTTCTTGCAAGTGCATATATACAGTAAGCAACATCAGCACGTGGTCGAGAGACAGAGATAGCGACAAAGATTTCTAGAAACACATATTAAAGGAGGAAAATTAAAATGAATAGAAAAACTACAGAGCACATATATAATTACTAATATTTAAAAGTGAAATAAAACTACAATTCAATCATCAACCAAGCGAAGATTCAAACTTTACAGCAAATCTGCCCCAATCAAACCTTAATTTCTATGATTATATCAAAAAGACATATCACACGTGTGTGGAATTCCACCCAAAATGCAGAAAATTAAAAAAACATCAAATTGTTATAAACGGGCTGCCTACCTTTACTGTGCACCATTAATGAGTTTACTATGCGCTGATGCAAGCGATGACGCAAGCGTGCATAGTGACTGCATAGTACCCCAAAGTTTTCCTATAAATAGGCCCTTCCTGATTCATTTCAATGTACACACTTCAGAAATCAATAAGAATTTCTACTTCTACTCTGTTTCTAGAATTCTCTGTTTTTGGTGTTATATTTCTCGGAGTTTTATAACACGTTATCAGCACGATCACTCTAGTCTGTCCCCAGCATCTACCTCCGTCAGCTCAGGAAAAAAGTCTACCACGTCAAGCCTCTGCCTCCATTAGCTTAAGGTAAAGGTCTTATCACGAACCTTTACTTCCATTACTCAAGGAAAAGTCCTATCACAAGTCCCAGCCTCTACCTCTACAATCTCAAGGTAAAATTGGCAAGTTACTATACTTATAATATTCGTATAAGACCACTACTATAATGAAAGGAGGCTCTGTCACCTATTTATGGAAATGTGATGTGATTACGAAAAACTGAATTATTATACTAATTATATTCATATAACACCACTACTATAATGAAAGGAGGCTCTGCCACCTATTTATAGTAAAGTGATATGATTATGATATCTTTACTAACCTCTAATTTGATGCTTGCGTGGATTAAACCCCAAGCTTCCAATATTGTATATTTTATTATTCTGCTATTATATCTAGACAAATACCCACTGAAAGGTTTACCGAGTAGCGTGGTGTGCCAATATTTATTTCAATAATTATTGCTTTATTAATTATGCCTGCAAAACACCCACCAAGTAGAGTGGCGTGCATATATTATAACTCATAAATATATGTAGTACAATGCATTTATTTTATCATCTTCTTAATTACAATATTTAATTGTATAAAATCAAAATTGGTTTTCTCTCTCCCCCAACGGTTATAATCCCCCAACGGCTATAAATCCCAACGGCTATAAACGGCTGATTTTCATCCTATAAATTGGTGAATTCTAAACCACATAACTCACTTCTCAATCTCTCTTCATTCTCAAAATTTTCATCATCTCTAGAAGATTTGTGTTCGAGTTTTTCACAAGATGCTTAGTCTATTTCTGAAATTTATTATTGTCGTCATCATCATCAATACTTCTATCATTTTTCTTGGAGATATGGATCCAAGTGAATTTAACCCGTACCTTTTTATTTTAATGTTCACCTTCCCTCTTTTGCTTGTAGCTATTATGATTGACATGTAAGTTTTTCTATTTTATTGAGAAATAAAATGTTGTGATTCTAATTATTTTTATATTTTGTTATAGTTATCACCATGTCAAACTTTGCAAAGCTTGAGTTCATTCCACTTGATATCACAGGAAGGAATTATATGTCTTGGGTTATTGATATTGAGATACATCTCGAGTCAATGGGTCTCACTGAAACTATTAAAGAAATAAATTCTACGTCGTCGCAAGATAAGCAAAGGCGACAATCTTTATCTGCAGACATCTTGACGAAAGTTTAAAATGTGAATATCTCACTGTAAGAGACTCAGGTGTCTTATGAAAAAATCTCAAAGAAAGATTTGATCACCAAAAGGAAGTTGTGCTCCCTGCCACCCGTGATGAATGGAATGCGTTGCGCTTCCAAGATTTAAGAAAGTTAGCGATTATAACTCTGCAATGTTCAGAATAGTATCCCAATTAAAATTCTGTGGGGTAGATATCACAGATGAAGAAATGTTGGAGAAGACTTACTCCACATTTCATGCATCTAATATAACACTGCAACAACAATATAGGTTGCGTGGTTTTAAGAAATATTCTGAACTAATTTCATCTCTTCTTGTGGCAGAGAAAAATAATGAGCTTTTAATCAAAAATCATCAGTCTCGTCCTACTGGTTCAGCAGCATTTCCAAAAGCAAATGCTGCATTTTCTAAAAATTGTGGACAAGGATATAATTATGGTCGTGGCCGTGGACGTGGTCGTGGCCGTGGCCGTGGACGTGGCCGTGGACGCGGTCAAAGTGGTTTTTACGACCCTTCACAGAATAACGCGATCCACAAGAAGCATCATGTAGAAATACATGATAAAGGAAAAGATGTTCGTGAAAGTTCTCTTCGGAATCCTGAAGATTCCTGTTATAAATGTGGCTCCAAAGGACACTGGTCTAGAGTGTGCCGAACACCAGAGCAACTTTGCAAGCTTTACAAAGCATTCTTGAAAGGAAAAGAGAAAGAAGTGGATTTCACTGAACATGATGATCCTATGGATGATTCAACTCATCTTGATGCTTCAGATTTTACTGATGATTTTGTTGATCTTCCAACCCATCATGACACTGGTGATAATTAGACATATGATTGTGTATTATCATATTTTGTTATTTGTAATTTTCAAATTTATATTTGAATGAAATATTTCACTTATAATAATATGTTTCAAATTTTATTCTCACCAAATTATTTATTTTGCATGAAGCTTGATATGGATTATTCTAATGATGAAGTCAAGACCAAAACTGGAGAAATTTGCATACCGGATAGTGGTACAACACATACTATTCTCAACATAAAAGGTACTTCTCTGATTTAAAACCAACAAAGGCAATCATCAATACAATATCAGGTCCGTAGACTTGATTGAAGGGACTGGTAAAGCCAGCTTTATATTGCCAAATGGAACAAAGTTTTTCATAAGATGCTTTGTTTTCACCAAAATCCAAAAGAAACTTGTTAAGTTTTAATGATATATATCTTTATGGATATGATACTCAGTCTGCAACTGAAGAAAATATTAAGTATATATATCTTACTACTTATGTATCAGGAAAGAAGTGCATATTAGAAAAACTACCAAAGCTTTCCTCAAGATTGCATTACACATATATAAATGTGATAGAGTCACATATGGTAGTTAAAGAAGATACAGAGACATTAATTATGTGGCATGATTGTTTAGGTCATCCTGGTTCAATAATGATGCGAAGAATTATTGAGAATTCACATAGACATACATTAAAGGGCCAGAAGATCCTTCAAGTTAGTAAAATTCCATGTGAGGCTTGTTCTCTAGGAAAATTAATCATGAGACCATCACCAGCTAAAATAAAAACAGAATCACCTACATTTCTTGAACGTATCCAAGGTGATATATGTGGGCCTATACACCCATTGTGTGGACCATGTAGATATTTTATGGTATTGATAGATGCCTCTAGTAGATGGTCACACGTTTGTTTATTGTCAACTCGCAATGTGGCATTTGCGAGATTTCTTACTCAGATAATTAGATTACGGGCACAATTTCCTGATTATACAATCAAGAAAGTTAGACTTGACAATGCTGGTGAGTTTACGTCTCAGGCTTTTAATGATTATTGTATGTCAATTGGAATAGTTGTTGAACATCATGTTGCCCATGTACATACACAAAATGGTTTGACTGAGTCACTGATTAAGCGCCTCCAACTTATTGCTAGACCATTAATAATGAGAACAAAGCTTCCTATTTCTGTATGGGGTCATGCAGTTTTACATGCTGCAGCATTAATTCACATCTGACCAAGTGCATATCATGAGTACTCCCCTCTACAATTAGCATTTGGTCAAGAACTAAATATTTCCCATCTTAGAATTTTTGGTTGTGCGGTATATGTACGATTGCTCCACCACAACGTACAAAGATGGGTCCTCAAAGGAGATTGGGAATATATGTCGGCTATGAATCTCCTTCTATTATAAGATATCTTGAGCCTAAAACCGGTGATGTTTTTACGGCTCGGTTTGCCGATTGCCACTTCAATGAGGCAATTTTCCCAGCATTAAGGGAGAAAAGAAACAGCTGGAGAAGGAGATTACATGGAGTGAAGCATCCTTATTGTATCTTGATCCTCACACAAACAAAGTGAATCAGAAGTGCAAAAGATTATGCATTTACAAGAAATAGCAAATCAATTACCAAATGCATTCACCGATACGAAAAGAGTGACTAAATCATATATACCAGCTGTAAATGCTCTTGCTCGGATTAAAATCCCAAAAGGACAAACCGAGAATGAAGTCACTGTTGGCCCGAAGGCCCATCACTCTAGTTTTGATGATGATCAACTCATGTAGTTATGTTTACTAATGATCTTGTGTTTAATTAGTGACAGATTTATGATCAAGATCTTAGTAGGTGCATAGCTTCAATAAAGGATTTGAAGTCAAGTTTTGGAGCTAGCACGGTATTTGGACCAAGTCAAGAAGGCTTCAAGTGAAGACTTCAAGAAGATGAAGACTTGAGTCTAGGTTTGTTTTAGAAGATTTTGTTTTTAGTTAAAATGTAAAGGATAGAGTAGTTGGTGGATTGCTCAAGTATCATATACACACACACTCTTGATTTAGTTTGTTTTAGAAAAGAATTTTACTTGGGTAAAATATCGTTTTGGTTAAAACACATTACTTTGGTTTTTGGTGTTTCTCATATACATGTCTTTTATCCAAAATCATGTTTAGTGCATAATGTCAAAAACATAGATATTTCACCATGTTTGTGTAGTGGATCATATCCATACACACTATGCTTTAATATAGTTTAAATATCTTGTTTTTTGTATATGGAGAAGTTTTGGAAAAACAAGTTTTAGAAAAACAAGTTTTGAAAAATACTGTTTTTAGTATTGAGCCATATTTTTCAAGTTACAAAAATAGTCCAAATCATTTATAACATGCCTTGTTTTTGTGCAAGCATGTTTGCCTTGTTTTTGTGCAAGCATGTTTGTTTATCAAAGTATATTGGTAAACTATTTTTGCAGATTTTTCTATATTTTATGGGATTTTATTTCAATCAAAAAGACTAAGTTTTTAATCCCTTAACAGTTTTCTGATCTGGCTTCAGCCGGTCGACCGGGCGGTCGACCGACGTGCACAGACGTGCACGCCAGTTCTGGCAGGAGGGGCCGGCCGACCGACCCGGTCGACCGTCCAGAGAGCTCTGCTCTCTGGAAAGGCCCCGGCCGACCGAGCGGTCGACCGGACAGAGAGACTTGCTCTCTGTATCCTGGCTCGGTCGACCGACCGGTCGACCGATGGCTCAAACGGTCTGAAATATGACCGTTGGCCGGTCGGCCGGGCGGTCGACAGACCCCAACGGCTATTTTTTCTAGCCATAAATTTGGGGTTTTGGCATTGTTTTTCAATAAGATTTTTGGAGACTTTTAGAGCCAGTTTTTTCCCACTCTTTCAAGAGGTTTTTCTCCACAAAATTGAGAGCAATATTTCCAATCAAAGGAAAGTTTTATCAAGAGTGTAAAAGAGATTTCTTGAGTTTTCCTCCACCACTCTCATCCTTATTTTCTCTCACAAACACTTGAGCAATCCATTGATCTATTCATCTTATAGGAGTGTTGTAGTGAGATAGTTTTTAGGTGATCAAAGTGTTGTGATCAACAAAGACTTGTTCTTTGTACTTTGAGGAGGCGGACGTGTGTGTCCGCGGTGTTTCGAGTTCGGGTGCGAACTTGTTGTTTGAGGTGCGGCCTCGGCGAGCCGGTGGGCTTGCGGTGTGTACGGACTAGGGAGTCCGATAGTTGTAGGTATTGCGGCACCGAGTGATCCGGTGGGATCGAGTATAGTGAAATCCTTCGTGTGTCGAAGGCGGGGATGTAGAGCAAGTGTTGTTGAATCTCGAAACAAATCCCTTGTGTTTGTGATTGCTCACTCTCTCTCTCTCTTTGTCTCTTGTTTATATCTTGCATTCCTTTATTGTGTTTATCTTTATATGCATGATATACTTGTGTGCCTAATTGATATATGCTTGGATTGTTTGCTAACACTTGTATTCAACCAAGAGAGCCAACGCGGCACCTCAACCCTTATCTAGGGGAATCTAGAGGAGTTTGTCCAGAGCCCTTCACGGGGAATTCGGCACACTCTTGTGTTATACGTGGTGTTTAGTGTAATAGTTTGTTTAGGTCATAATAGTTTCTACTTCCGCATTATTTGGCATTAAGTGACCATTAGATTAGCCATCACCTATTCACCCCCCTCTAGGTGAATTTACAGTCACTAATGAGTCTAAGACACGCCTGAAGCGTGGTAGACCAATCGGTTCCAAAGATAAAAATCCTCGAAAAAGAAAAGGAGCAGATAAGCACGATGACTCCAATGTGCAAGAATGTGTTCAGAAGAAACACAAAGTAAGACAAATCAAGAGATAGAAAATCTTGAAGATATAGAAAATCATGAGATCTCTATTGATTATGTCAATACAGGAGGATTATGGAATCGCAATGAGATGGAAAATATGGATGAAATATTTTCCTATTCTGTAGCATGTGATATTGTTAACGGAAGTGAGGATCCTGAACCAAGATCCGTCGCTGAATGTCAAAATAGACATGATTGAATAAAGTGGAAAGACACTATACAGGATGAATTGAGTTCGCTTAATAAGCGTAAAGTATTTGGACCTATTATCCTCACGCCTGAAGCCGTGAGGCCAGTAGGATACAAATGGGTCTTTGTACGAAAACGCAACGAGAAAAACGAGATTGTGAGGTATAAAACTCGACTTGTTGCTCAAGGTTTTTCGCAAAGACCTGGAATTGATTATGAAGAAACGTATTCTCTAGTAATGGATGCAATTACGTTTAGATATTTAATCAGCCTAGCAGTTTCTAAAATTTAGAAATACGTCTTATGGATGTTGTTACAGCTTATTTATATGGGTCGCTTGATAGCGATATTTATATGAAAATCACTGAAGGATTTAAAATGCCTGAAGCATTAAGTTCAAAACCCAAAGAATTATATTCGATCAAATTACAAAAATTGTTATATGGGTTAAAACAATCAGGGCGCATGTGGTATAATCGCTTAAGCGAGTATTTATTAAAAGAATGATATGTAAATAATCCTATATGCCCATGTGTTTTTATAAAGAAAACAACATCCGGATTTATTATCATTGCTGTATATGTTGATGATTTAAACATTATTGGGACTCACAAAGAAATCATAGAAGCAATGATATATTTAAAGAATGAATTTGAAATGAAAGATCTTGGGAAAACCAAATATTGTATTGGTTTATAAATTGAGCACTTTCAAAGTGGAATACTTTTGCATCAATCAAATTACACTGAAAAGGTCTTAAAACGCTTTAACATGGATAAAGCAAATCCTTTAAGCACTCCAATGGTTGTTAGATCATTAAATGTGGAAAAAGATCCATTTCGCCCTCGCGAAGATAATGAAGAGGTTCTTGGTCCTGAAGTACCATACCTAAGTGCAATTGGAGCTCTTATGTATCTAACTAATTGTACCCGACCAGATATAGCATTTGCTACTAATTTATTAACAAGATTAGCTCATCTCCTACACGGAGACATTGGAATGGTATTAAACATGTATTTCGTTATCTTCGAGGAACAACTAACTTTGGTTTGTTTTATTCCAGAAGATCAAAATAAGAAATAACTGGTTATGCAAATGCAGGTTATTTGTCAGATCCACATAAAGGCAAGTCTCAAACAGGATATGTGTTCACATGTGAAGGTGCAGCGATCTCTTGTCGTTCACAAAAGCAGACACTTATTGTCACTTCTTCTAATCATGCTAAAGTCATAGCACTTCATGAAGCAAGTCGAGAATGTGTATGGCTAAGGTCTATAACTCAACACATCCAGAAACTTGTGGATTACCAGTCAACAGAGATCCAACAGTACTGTTTGAAGACATTGCTGCATGCATCGCTCAAATGAAGGAAGGATTCATCAAAAGCGACCGTACCAAGCATATACCCCCGAAGTTCTTCTCATTCAGACAAGAGCTTGAAAATGATAAGAAAATTAATATTCAGCATATCCGATCAAGTGATAATGTGGCAGATCTCTTTACAAAGGCACTTCCCCCTACAACTCTCAGAAAGCTTATTCATGATATTGGGATGCGTCATAAGCGAGACTTATGAAGAAGAACTACTTATGTCAACTTGAGGGGGAGCTTACGTGGCTGCACTCTTTTTCCCTTTACTATGATTTTGTCCCACAGGGTTTTCCTGGTAAGGTTTTTAATGAGGCAGCATAGAACACGTATATAGAAATGATGTACTCTTTTTCCCTTCGCTATGGTTTTGTCCCACTGGGTTTTCCTAGTAAGGTTTTTAATGAGACATCATATATGGTTGGCAGCCAAGGGGGAGTGTTATAAACGTGGCTGCCTACCTTTACTGTGCACCATTAATTAGTTTACTATGTGCTGATGCAAGCGATGACGCAAGCGTGCATAGTGACTGCATAGTACCCCAAAGTTTTCCTATAAATAGGTCATTCCTGATTCATTTCAATGTACACACTTCAGAAATCAATAAGAATTTCTACTTCTACTCTGTCTCTAAAATTCTCTGTTGTTGGTGTTATATTTCTCGGAGTTTTACAACACAATTACCAATCCAGCACAAATAAAAATTTGCAGCGAAGAAAGTACTCGCTTCTCACGTGTCATTCCTTGGGGGCATCCGATGTGGTTCATGGCCTTGACAATCGCAATTTCCAGATCTTGTGGCAAGAACCAAACCAAAAGCCAGACCAGTCTCAAAAAGGGATCAAAGATGCAATTTTTTTAACAGGTGAAACGAGATTGAAAGTAAAAAAAATAATCGAACCTTGAGCTCGCTATTGACCTTGGCGAGGCCGACCATGGTGGAGTCCATGACTTGAGCGTACTTGTCACTAGGGTTTGCGTTGGGCGCTGATAGAGAAAAAAGAGAGAAGAGATTGGTGGTTGGGGATTCCCTTGGCAGATCACACAGGTGTTCTTGTCCAGGAACACCGCCGGAGGGGATGCAGCCGTCGAGGTGCTGAGAACCTAGAGATTGAGGGAAGAGGGAGGCGAGAGATGAGGTAGAACAGAAGCAAAGGGGGAAGGGGGGAGAGAGATGTCGAGCCGCCAGCCACAAAGAAAGAGAGAGAGAGAGAGAGAGAGAGAGAGAGAGAGAGAGAGAGAGAGAGAGATTGGGCTGGAGACTGTGCCCGACTGGGCTAAAGGGGGCACAAATTACATGTGCCCATATTTTTTTTGAGTGGGGTGTAGGGGGTGCCCCCCTTAACCTCCCCCATGATCATATGCATCACAATCTCATAGTTTGTTCACTGTTCTTCATTCTTCTCTTCCTGTTCAGAATCTCCTTTGCCTCCCCCTTTCACATCAATTCTGCTTCTCTATCGTTTGCCTTCTCAATGTGTAAACCTTTGATCCTCTTGAGGAGGCCATGAAGGGTTTCGGGAAATCTACAATGAGAAATTTGGATAGTCTGAAGTCTCGAATCCCATTTGTGAGTGCAACAATGACTAGGACATCTATTTGAGTTTGTTATCTATTTTAGATCAACACCGTTAAAATTCAATTAGGCCATCAAGTAATTCCTCAAGCTATCCAACTCAAAGACTATAATGTTGGGATAAAATTGTACTATTTTCTAAACATGTAATTTTCTTGTGAAATGAAATTAATACAAAATAATAATTAGTTATTCTAGCATGCAATAACTATCATAATTAGGAATAAAATAAAACAAAGGAGAACAAAATCTGGCATGGGGAATGCAGTTGCGATGTCACTGCCCTAAAGGATCAAAGGCCCGCCCCAATTATTTTTATGTTGAATCGGCTTTGTTCTCTAATGGTAAAAGATATGTCAGATTCACCAGCACTTGCCCTTAGATGAAAAAGCAAGTCTTTGCTCAGAGAGAAGAATTGTTGCTAAAGAAATTTAAAGAAAGAGAATAAAATTTAATTTAATCTGAAACCCTTCTTACGAAGAGTATGCCCCAAGGAAATATGAAAGGGAGAAAGGAGAAGTTGAGAGTGTTGTACTATATCTCTTACTGCTGAAGAGAAGGGTCTATTTATAGGCTTCAAACCCTCCTGGTGGTTGTAATCGCAAGACAGATTCACGATTAAACAATTGGGTGATTGAGAGATTTTCTCACCCAAACGAATCTCGTGAGACTTAGTCTCTTTTGACAAGGTAAAATTAATAAACTTGAAATAAAATCTTTTTATTAATTTTGAATTCAAAACTCCAACAGTCCCCCAAAAGCTTGAGTTTCAGGGAAGATAAAATAAATAACAATAATGCATCATAAAATAAATCATCAAATCATAAAACAAGAATAAAGTCGAACAATATCATACTGTGAATTCGGAGTAATTAACTTGCGGCCTTGAATTTACCCTCAGTGAATTCATCATCACCTGAGAGACATAATAGACTGTGCCTTGAATTAGACCTCTTTTATCAGATATTGATGAAAGACACACACAGTAAGTCTCCATCTATTAAGCGAGCAGGTTGAGCGTTAAAGATCATGCTTATAATAACTGACTCATGAAAGTTTCTAGAAGTCAGCTCTACCCCAAAACCGCGATCATCATGGCTCGTTGGCCCAGAGGCCCATCACTTTAGTTTTGATGATTAATAAATCATGTAGTTATAGTTTACTAATAATTTTGTGTTTAAATAGTTTCAATGATTGACCAAGATATTAGTAGGTGATTAGCTTCAACAAAGGAGTTTTGGAGCTTTCACATGTTGATTCAAGAGCTCGAGCGTCAAGATCGCATCTCGTACTCGGTGTTGGCCCAATGGCCTTCCACTCTAGTTTGATGATGATCAACACTCATGTAGTTATATTCACTAATATTCTTGTGTTTCTAAGTTTCAGATCATTAACAGGATATTAGTTGGTGATTAGCTTCAACAAGATGATTAGAAGCTATTCATGATGATTCCGGTGCCAAAGCTTAAAGATCATACCTTTGCACTTGAAGAATCACGGAGTTTTGGAGCAAGTCTACTTGAAGATGGAAGATCGACAAGAAGACTTAGGTATCCTAGTTTTGATAGAGTTTTAGATCCATTTGTAAAGCTTAGTTTAGTTGATATGCTCAAGTGAACACAAAACACACACGTTTTATGATTTGATATTTGGTTTTTATGAATAGTTGATCAAAACAAGTTTACATATGTTATATGTATAGTAGATGTTTTCTATTTATACATACATGCTTTAACTTGGTAAACAAACTTATTTTGATATCCCTATTCATGTTTTGGAAAAATCAAGTTTGACAAAATACAAGGTTTTGTTTTTGATAAAATTTGCAAGACTCAAAAATGAATTGATATGTTGATATATTGTCTTGAAATTTTTATCACATGTTTATGTTTCAACATAAAATGATAAAATAAGTTTTATGGAATTTTCAGAAATGATAAAAGTTTTTATAAAATATTTTTCCAAAATTTTCTGACCTTATTTTGTGCTGACAGGCTGGTCGGTCGACCGCGACGGTCGACCGCACCAAGGGCCGGTCGACCATTGCGGTCGACCGACGTGCACAGACGTGCACGTCTGTTAGGCACAGACACGGTCGACCAGGACGGTCGACCGAGTTGAGAGCTCTGCTCTCGGGTTTTATCGGTCGACCGGGCCGGTCGACCGCAGTTGCCCAACGGTCATAATTCTGACCGTTGGCGGTCGACCGGACCGGTCGACCGGCAGTCTGTCAGACTGCCAGCTCAGCCTAACGGCTAGTTTTGTTTGGGGGCTATATAAACCCCATCTCTTTGGGGATTTTAGCCAAGTTTTTTAAGAGAAAAAATAATAGTTTTCTGAAGTGTTTAAAAGAGTTTTCAAAGAGTTTTAAGTGCAAAAACTTCTCATCTTTATTGTTTTAGGGTTTTTGGAAAATCAAAGAAAAATAGGTTTTTGAGATTTTTGCTTAGATCTTCAATTCTATCATATTGCAAGTATTTTCCCAAAGATTTTTCTTTGTTGCTTGTTTCCAAAAACACTTGTTTTCCTCACTTGAGCTATCTTCTATCCTAAACTATTAGGATCTTGTTTTTTGTGGAAAAAGATAAGAGAAAAAGAAAGAGAAGTGTTTGAGGTTGTTTGTTGTAAACCTCATTGTTGTAAACACCCTTATATTTGTGAATCCCTCTTCGGTAGAGGTGATCGGGTGATTGTGTTGTGGATCCCTCTTAGGTAGAGGTGGAGTTTGGTTGTGAGCCTCTTCGTAGAGGTGTGTGGATTGGTTGTTGTATTGGCTACGGGCCTAACCCTCGGTTGTGAGGAGGTTGTTGTTGAGAGAGGAGTTTGGTACTCCTAGAGTTGTAAGAAATCCTCTTTGGTAGAGGTTCCCTCGGTGGGAGTTGAGATAGTGGAAATCCTACACGGTGGTGTAGGCGGGGATGTAGAGCAAGGTGCTCGAACCTCGAAACAAATCTTGGTGTTTGCGTTTTGATCCATTGTCTCTCTAACTCTCTCTTATAATTGTGCATAGCATCATACTCATCATCATATCATACTTGCTTGTGTTGAGCATTGATTCATTCATATCATATATTGCTTGTGTTGTGCCTTGCATCTCTTATTGCTATATCCTTTATTGCTTGGCTTGATTGTGAGTGCACATTGTTTGGATTGCTTGTGTGTGTGTGCCTAACTTATACTCATCTAACAAGAGCTTCACATAGCACCTCAACCCATTTCAAGGGAATCAAGGGGAGTTAGTTCAGAGCCTCGCAAGGGAAATTCGGCTACACTTGTTGTATTGTATTAGTTTGTGCATAATTTGCATTAGCTTCCGCATTTAGCGCACTTAGTTTGCATTAAGTTTCTTAGATTAGCACTTACACCTATTCACCCCCCTCTAGGTGTTTTTTTTCAATTGGTATCAGAGCTAGTGCTCCTGATACTTAGGCTTAACATCCTAGGAGTGATCCATTTGCTTGCTAATCTCATTTACATTTGTTTGTTTGCACATTCATATATAGTTTACCTTGGACTTCATGACCCCTCCTAGCTTTGACCCTTCCAACATTGATGTTTGGAAGTATAGGATGTCCATGTACCTAAAGACCCTAGGTTTGCATGTCTTCCTTGCCGCCACCAAGAGATGTTATCTTGGTGATGGTAATCATATAGGGGCCAATACACAAGCCCTAGAGGCCATTAGAAGCACTTTATCTAAAGATTATCTTTTACGTGTTTCTAATCTTGATTCCGCCTTTGCAGTGTGGAACAAATGACAACAACCACCACCTCCAAGCTTCAAGTGCCAAATCAACCGGAGGAATTTAGTGGAGAATCCGATTCTCAATGCTTCATGGTCCAAGGGAATGACTCCCTTGAGGTACATTCGGAACCCCACTATAATAGTGATGATTGTTCTAGTTCTTCAAATGATCATATTGATGTCCATGCTATAAATGAAGAACTTTCAATTGTTTGTGAAAAACTTATAGAAAAATATAAGATTTTGAAAAAGAAAAGTCTAGGAATTGAAAAAGAAAATAAGTGTTTACAATCAAGACTTGATATTATTTTGCAAGAGAAGGTTGAGGCCTATAATGAAAGGGATTCATTGAGATCTCAATTGGAACTTGCTTTAAAAGAAATAAATTTTTAAAGTCTAAAAATAATTGTGAAACTCTTTTGAAGAAAAATGAAAATTTGTCTTCTAAAGTTGATTTTGTTTTAAAAGAGAATGTTGCTTTGAAAAACAAAATCATTTTTATTTCAAATGAGTTGAATGTTTGTTTAGATAAGAATATTGTTTTGCAAAATAAAATTGATGCACATGCTTGTCATGCTAGTGTAGCTTCTTCATCTAGTCTACCTAATGCATGTACCTCTTCTTCTAAAATTATTGATGATATTTGTATGTTAAAGAAGAGAGTAGATTGTTTGGGCTCCACTATGAGCCAATGTGCCATGAACCACTCACGGTTGGAAATCTTGGTTCGAAAGAAACAAGTTCCATCCTTTATGCATGCACACCCATCACGGCATACACATGCTTCACACGGACACCATCAACACAAGTATGCTCATGTGTACACATGTACACATTGTGGCCGAAAAGGCCATCTTGCTAAATTTTGCTATGATCGTTTACATGTTGAAAATTTAGCCAAGAAGTTTGTTTGGGTTAGAGAAGGTACTAACCCCCATGGACCCAAAAGAGTATGGGTATCAAAGACCACCCCTCCTTTGTTTATGTAGGTGTGGGCTCTCACATGACGTGAGAGTAATAGCACCTTGGAGTGGATGCGTTCCGGACTTAAAAGGAAATCTATTGGATGCATCACTTTCAAGGGAAGAGATGGTGGAGAGGACCACCAAGTTTTGGAGACGAGGAGAGTTGCCTTGAGGTTTTGGTAACGATTCCTAAACTCCCATGCTTTCATATTCATTTGTTTATGGCATATTTTTTTGATGTCTATGGATTAGTATGTTCATTCCATATTTATTAGATCCTTGACATACATGTATAGTATTTGAGACACACATGCTTATTTGATTCACATTTAGTGTTCTCACCGTTTGTTTAGCTATAATGTACATCATGAATCTAATACATGTGAATTTATATAGTAATCATGTTTTAGTTCTTATGATGTTGATTTCTAGCTTGTTTTGATACTCCTTGTGGTTATGACATGTTTAAATGTGGATTTTGTCAAAACTTGTGTTATACATGTACAAATAGTGAGTTACATTTGTTTTATATGCAATTGAACTTCATGCTCATTTGTATTCACTATATGTACACGCATGAGCTAGTTTTTGATGATTCGTTCATTTATACTTGTTATACCTATTTGCATGTATATGTAGTTAAAATTCAAATAAAAGAATTTTGATGAATTTTGTATGTGTTTTAGTTAGAGATATGGTATTCGTGTTTGTTTTGATGCTCAATGACTTGATTACATGTTTAAATGTTAGTTTTCATTAAGACTAGGAATTATACTTGTACATATAGTGGGCCACAAATAAATCTATGTATGTTTGGGCTTGATTGCTTATTTGAACCCATTACATGTGTTAGTATAGTCTAGTTTTGATGATTCATACATTTCAAACTTGTATTCCATTTTTGAATTTGTTTTATGATTGTGTGTTTCACTTCATGTATATGTTTGTATTGCCAAACTTTAAGATATACATGTATACTCCTTGAGTCATTTGCCTTTCATGCAAATCTATATTTGAACTCAATTGTGTTTAGGGATATGTATGTATACTTCATGTTTGACAATTCATACATATACCTTGAAATGAAATTTGTTGTGATGAAAATTTAGTTTTTCATGTTTCATGTATTTATGTTTAACTTCATGTATATGTCCATCTAGTTCAAACTAATCTTATACATATACATCTTTTTGAGCCACGTGCCTTCATGAATATTCATTTAGTGGACTCGTTGAGTTTTGAATATGTATGTATATTTTAGCTTGTATTAGACATACATATGCCTTGAAGATTAAATAAGGAGTTTTATATGATTTTTCATGTTTTTGATGGAATTATGTTTTAAGGAATAATTGAGCTTAATGAAATATTTTTCATGATTATGATCTTCACATATTATTTGTACACTCATATCTATTGCTCATGTTTTGTTTCTCATGAGTTATGCTTTATTGGTTAGAGTGATGATTATCATGTGAATTTCAATTTTGTTTTATTCCTTGCTTGAAGGATTTCGTGCTAGTTAACAAGTTTTTCATTTAACTAGTTGCGGTGTTCTTCATTTTGGTAGTGATTTTCAAATAAAACTACATTTTCAAATCTATCTTTGAAAACCCCTACCTTCTAAGGGCGTAGGATGGGAGATCATGTTCATGTATGCCCTAAATTGAAAATCTTTAAAACTTGAATTATGATTGGGTGGTAGAGAATATGATGTATACACTTGAACTTATTGTTATGTCAATTGGTATCATTGAACTCTTTCAATTGGTATCATTTTGATCTTCTGGTATACTCATATATGTTTTGTATGTATGTATGCTTTAAATTCCAAATATATCAATTTCTATTGGTATCTTTTTTTCATACATATATATGTTTGTGTTTATGCTAGTGCTTGAGTTTCAATTTTATTTAAATTGATTACTTTTAAATTGTTATCAAGACTATGCATGACTTTAGTTTGTATTTCATAAAGGGGGAGAAAATTTGATTTTGTATTTCAATTGGTATTTGTACTCCCACACTTTATGATTAAAAGTTGTTATTTTAAACATATGATATCAACATCAAATTTGTTTATATGTTTTAAAATGAACAATTCTTACAATTGGTATCAAATGTTTCTATGTAAAATCTTTTCAATTGGTAAAATATTTACAATTGGTATCATATTTAAGAAATTCAAAATTTGTTTTGAATACATTTAGTATCGAGATTCATGTTTTAGGAATTCAAGATTTATGTTTAATTACAATTGGTATCTCATATGTTGTTTAAAGAATATATTCAAAGTTTTGATTTGTATTTCCTATATGCAAGGAGAGCTTAACATCTCTCTTACATATAGATTTATGTTGAGTATATTATAAATTGAGGAGCTTGACAACTCTTCTTTATATGATATACGTGTGTAGGGGGAGCTTCACATCTCCTCTTATTCATTACATAATATGTGTTATGTGAATTGGGGCTTGTCATCCTTTCTTCATGTAATGCATATGTGTAGGGAAGCTAACTTAGCGTCTTCCTCTTCATGAATGTATATAGCATATAACATATATTGATCCTTATTTATTGGTATCAAGATACTTCATTGACATATTTTTTAATTGATATCATGTTTGTAGTCACCCCTTATTGTTTTTTTTTGTTTTAGACAAAAAGGGGGAGAACATTGTTTGCATTGTTTTGATTGACAAAAAGGGGGAGAAAGATTTTTTACCCTCATTTTATCTATGGTTTTGATTGTTTACCCCTTTGTTGATGATTGACAAAAAGGGGGAGAAGTATTTGAGTTTTATATGCATGCTTATGTTTTATATGCATATATTATGTTTTAATCTCAAGAATATTAAGTTTAATTGATATATAGAGTTTTAATCTCAAGAATATTAAGTTTAATTGATATATAGAGTTTGCTTTGTAATTGGTATCTAGAGCTTATTTTGTTTTGAATATTCCATTTGATATCTAGAACCATTTATTGTTTATGCATATGCATGTTTCATGTTTAATATTCATTGCATATATTTATTGTTTATCCCTATGCATGAGTTAAGGGGGAGCTTCTTTGAAGCTTAACTTTAATCCATGCATATATAACTCCATGAGTTTTGTCATCATCAAAAAGGGGGAGATTGTTGGCCCAATGGCCTTCCACTCTAGTTTTGATGATGATCAACACTCATGTAGTTATGTTCACTAATATTCTTGTGTTTCTAAGTTTCAGATCATTAACAGGATATTAGTTGGTGATTAGCTTCAACAAGATGATTAGAAGCTATTCATGATGATTCCGGTGCCAAAGCTTAAAGATCATACCTTTGCACTTGGAGAATCACGGAGTTTTGGAGCAAGTCTACTTGAAGATGAAAGATCGACAAGAAGACTTAGGTATCCTAGTTTTGATAGAGTTTTAGATCCATTTGTAAAGCTTAGTTTAGTTGATATGCTCAAGTGAACACAAAACACACACGTTTTATGATTTGATATTTGGTTTTTATGAATAGTTGATCAAAACAAGTTTACATATGTTTATGTATAGTAGATGTTTTCTATTTATACATACATGCTTTAACTTGGTAAACAAACTTATTTTGATATCCCTATTCATGTTTTGGAAAATCAAGTTTGACAAAATACAAGGTTTTGTTTTTGATAAAATTTGCAAGACTCAAAATGAATTGATATGTTGATATTGTCTTGAAATTTTTATCACATGTTTATGTTTCAACATAAAATGATAAAATAAGTTTTATGGAATTTTCAGAAATGATAAAAGGTTTTTATAAAATATTTTTCCAAAATTTTCTGACCTTGTTTTGTGCTGACAGGCTGGTCGGTCGACCGCGACGGTCGACCGCACTAAGGGCCGGTCGACCGTTGCGGTCGACCGACGTGCACAGACGTGCACGTCTGTTAGGCACAGACACGGTCGACCGGGACGGTCGACCGAGTTGAGAGCTCTGCTCTTGGGTTTTATCGGTCGACCGGGCCGGTCGACCGCAGTTGCCCAACGGTCATAATTCTGACCGTTGGCGGTCGACCGGACCGGTCGACCGGCAGTCTGTCAGACTGCCAGCTCAGCCTAACGGCTAGTTTTGTTTGGGGGCTATATAAACCCCATCTCTTTGGGGATTTTAGCCAAGTTTTTAAGAGAAAAAATACTAGTTTTCTGAAGTGTTTAAAAGAGTTTTCAAAAGAGTTTTAAGTGCAAAAACTTCTCATCTTTATTGTTTTAGGGTTTTTGAAAAATCAAAGAAAAATAGGTTTTTGGGATTTTGCTTAGATCTTCAATTCTATCATATTGCAAGTATTTTCCCAAAGATTTTTCTTTGTTGCTTGTTTCCAAAAACACTTGTTTTTCACACTTGAGCTATCTTCTATCCTAAACTATTAGGATCTTGTTTTTTGTGGAAAAAGATAAGAGAAAAGGAAGAGAAGTGTTTGAGGTTGTTTGTTGTAAACCTCATTGTTGTAAACACCCTTATATTTGTGAATCCCTCTTCGGTAGAGGTGATCGGTGATTGTGTTGTGGATCCCTCTTAGGTAGAGGTGGAGTTTGGTTGTGAGCCTCTTTGGTAGAGGTGTGTGGATTGGTTGTTGTATTGGCTACGGGCCTAACCCCTCGGTTGTGAGGAGGTTGTTGTTGAGAGAGGAGTTTGGTACTCCTAGAGTTGTAAGAAATCCTCTTTGGTAGAGGTTCCCTCGGTGGGAGTTGAGATAGTGGAAATCCTACACGGTGGTGTAGGCGGGGATGTAGAGCAAGGTGCTCGAACCTCGAAACAAATCTTGGTGTTTGCGTTTTGATCCATTGTCTCTCTAACTCTCTCTCTTATAATTGTGCATAGCATCATACTCATCATCATATCATACTTGCTTGTGTTGAGCATTGATTCATTCATATCATATATTGCTTGTGTTGTGCCTTGCATCTCTTATTGCTATATCCTTTATTGCTTGGCTTGATTGTGAGTGCACATTGTTTGGATTGCTTGTGTGTGTGCCTAACTTATACTCATCTAACAAGAGCTTCACATAGCACCTCAACCCATTTCAAGGGGAATCAAGGGAGTTAGTTCAGAGCCTCGCAAGGGGAATTCGGCTACACTTGTTGTATTGTATTAGTTTGTGCATAATTTGCATTAGCTTCCGCATTTAGCGCACTTAGTTTGCATTAAGTTTCTTAGATTAGCACTTACACCTATTCACCCCCCCCCCTCTAGGTGTTTTTTTCACTCGGTTGGAGTCAAGCTCGTTGGATCGCGTGTTTGGATCGAGTCGGCTTGGAGATAAGAAGACTTCAGTTTGTATTTAGTTTAGTACGTTTAGATCTTATGTAAAGATAGATAGTGTTGATATGCTCAAGTTCACATACACACGCAAGTTTTAAAGTTTGTTGGTTTTTGTTTTCGGTTTAACCGATTTTGAATTTCATGTCAAAAACATAGATATAATACCTTTCATGTATATTGGATTCTATCCATATACAACATGCTTCAAATTTATTTCAATATCATGTTTTTGTATTTACATTAGTTTTGGAGAAAACGGTTTTCCATTTCAAAGTTTGGTTTTGGAAATACGGTTTTCGTTTAAAGGCTAAATTTCAATATCACAAAAATGGTTCAAATTGTTTATAATATGTGTTGAAATTTTGTCACACATATTTGTATTTTAAAGATCTAATAAGAACTTATTTTTGTGGAATTTATGTGATTTTATGGGATTTAATTGGTATTAAATTAACTAAGGTTTCAATACCCAAATCCCTAGCCTAACTGCATTGGCGATCGACCGGACCAGGGTCGGTCGACCGGCACGGTCGACCGATGTGCACGGGGACATGCACAAGGCCAGCCTATTCAGCCGGTCGACCGACTGAAAGCACCCCACTCTCGGGTGGGGGCCGGTCGACCAGGCGGTCGATCGTTGGCTTTGGCCCGGTCAACCGGGCGGTCGACCGGAGGCACAACGGTCATAAAAATGACCATTGTCCGGTCGACCGGAAGGGCATTTTTGCCCTTTCCTGGCTGCCAACGGGCAGATTTTTGGAGGGTTATAAATAGCCCCTCCTTAGCTGATTTCACCAAGAATTTCAAGAGCAAAATTTTTCATCTTTCCTAGTGCTTTAGCAACAAGTATTCAAAGTTTTTTGGGTTAAAAGATCTATCTTTATTTGTTTTAAAGTGTTGGAAAAATTAAAGAAAAATATAGTCTTTGAGAATTGGTTTTTATTCTTCATTTCTATAGCCATCTAGAAGTTTTCCCAAGAGTTTTTCTTTGTGATTTGTTTTTCACACTCTTTATTTTCTCACACTTGAGCTATCATATCTATCCTATCTATAGGATTTTATTTGTGTGAGAAAATTGGTTTGTGGTTGTTGAGATCACCAAGAGTTATAACCTCCTTGTATTTGCTGGTATCCCTCTTGTGTAGAGGTGATTGTGGAGGTTGAGTTTGGTTATGTTGGTATCTCTCTAAGTGTAGAGGTGATTGGGGTTGTTGTTTGGCTTTGAGCCTTATCCCTCTATTGTGAGGTTGATCTTGTTTTGGCTAAGTGCCCATCCCTCTAAGTGTAGAGGTGATTATTTTTGTGCCTTGCCTCTTGTGTAGAGGTTGTGTTTGTTGGAGAGAGGAGTTGTGTACTCCAAGTTTGTATTACCCAAATCCTCAGTAGAGATTTCTTGTGTGAGAAATCCTGTGTAGACATTTTAGTGAAAATCCTTCTGTGTGAAGGCGGGGACATAGAGCAGTGGCTCGAACCTCAAAATATATCTCGGTGTTTGTGATTGATCCACTATCTTTAAACTCTCTCTCTCTTATATCTTGCAGTGCATCATATTCATATCATATATATACTTGGTATTGTTTGTGTGCATCACTAGTGTTGAACCAAAAGAGCTTCATATAGCACCTCAACTCTTATTAAGAGGAATTTAGAGGAGATAGTTCAGAGCCCTTCACCGGAAATTCTGCTACACTCTTTTGTTACACTAAGTGTGTTGCAATTAGTTTTTTAATTCTGCATCATTAGTCATACACCTATTCACCCCTTATAGGTGTACTTTCAATGGTACCAGAGCCTGTGCTCCTGATATTAGGTTTAACCACCTAGGAGTGAGATCTTGGTTAGCTAATCTGATATTGCATTTGCACACATTTAGTTTATACTCATGGATTTCATGACCCCTCCTATGTTTGATGTTTCTAACATCGATGTATGGAAGCTTAAGATGAGTATGTATCTAAAAACCCTAGGAATGCATGTTTTACTTGCTACTACCAAGAAATCCTATCTTGGTAATAACAAGCATATAAAGGTCAATGCACAAGCCCTAGAGGTACTTAGATGCACTCTTAGTAAAGAACACTTATCTATTGTTTCTCATTGTGATTCTGCTTTTGCAATATGGAACACTTTTACCTCTCCAAAGTTTCAAACGACAAACATTATGGAGGAGGAATCTAGTGGAGAAGAGTCCGACTAATCTTGCTACATGGTCCAAGGGAATGACTCCCTTGAGGTAAACTCGGATACTCAACTAGATGATGCTAGTTCTTCTTGAATGATTATATGGATGCAGATGCTCTTAATGAAGAACTATCTACTGTCTGTGAAAACCTATTAGAAAAATATCAAGTTTTAAAAAGGAAAGTATTAAATTAAATAAAGAAAATAAGGATTTGTGTTCAAAACTTGACTTGATTTTGCAAGAGAATGTTGAGATTTCAAGTGAAAGAAATTTCTTGAAAACCCAACTTAACCTTGTCTAAAGGAAAATGAAATTTTGAAAAATAAAATGATTGTGACATTGTTTTGAAGAAAAATGAAGTTCTATCTTCAAAACTTGATTTTGTTTTAAAAGAAAATGACTCTTTGAAAAATAAAATTGCTTTAATTTCAAAGAAATTGGATTTGGTTTCAAAGGAAAATATTTCTTTGAAAAATGATGTTAATTCACATGTTTGTCATGCTTCACCATCTAGTATACCCATTGCATGCTCCACTTCTTCTTATAACATTGAAAATGATATAAATATGTAAAGAAGAATGTTGATTGTTTGGGCTCCACTTTGAGCTAATGTGCCTGAAACACACACGGTTAGAATTCATGTTTCAAAAGAACATGCTCCTCCTATGCATGCACACAAATCACGGCATACACATGTTCATCATGCTCACACACATAATTCAATGTATGCTCATGTGTACACTTGTATACATTGTGGACGTAAGGGCCACCTTGTAAAATTTTGTAATGATAGATTAAATACTTCAAATTTTGCAAATAAGTTTGTTTGGGTAAGGAAAGGTGCTAACCCCAAGGACCCAATAGAGTATGGGTACCAAAATCTACTTTTATTTTATTTGATGTAGGTGTGGGATCTCACTTGACGTGAGATTAATGGTGCCTTGATGGTGGATGCGTTCCGAGCTAAAATGGTAACACTTTTGGATGTATCACTTTCAAGGAAAGTTTGGTGGGAGGACCACCATGGTTTGAAGATCTAGAGATTAGCCCTAATGGTTTTGGTAACTATCTCTAACTCCCATTTTGTTTACATGCTCTTATTGATGATTTTAGCATGTTTTGGTGTTTCATGATTATTATGTTAAATGCCATGATAATTAGACTTATGATATACATATGTAGTATTTGAGATACACCCTTATTTATATGGATTCATATTTTGTGTTCTTGCTAGTGTTTAACTACTTTGTATATGCTAACTCTAAGACATGTGCATTTACATAATGATCATATTAGTTTATGTTTTCTTTTATGCTTCATGTTTTGATTACTTATTTAGATTTAGTTTTCATTAAAACTTCTGTATATACTTGTACATCTAGTGAGCCACGTTTGATTATTGTATGTTTGTACTTAATTGCTCATTTGTACCCATTAGACGTACTTGTATAGCCTAGTTTTGATGATTCTTGCATTTTAACTTGTATTCCCCATTTTGTACATGTTTTCATGAAAATGTATTTAGCTTCATGTATATGTCAATTTTGCCAATTTAAGATATACATGTATACCCTTGAGTCACTTGCTTTTCATGCAAATTTCTTTTCGGACTCATTTGTGTTTGGGATATGTATATATACTTCTAGTTTAAACAAAACATAAATATACCTTGAAGCCTATTTAGTTTTGATGATTTTCATGTTTTTGGTAAGGAATTTCATATGAGCTTTATTGTCTATTTTCATGATTATACTTTTCACATAATTCTTGTACACTCACATCACTTGATGTTTTCTCATGACTTTATTTTCATGAGTCATATATGTGCTTTATAGACCTTGAGTGTCAATTGTTGAGTGATTTTCATGTTTTCATGGATATATTCTTATTTTATTCCTTACTTGAAGGACTTCGTACTAGTTTTCAAGATTATCATAAAACTAGTTGCGTATTTCTTCATTTTGGAAGAGTTTTCAATTATGTTAAAATATTTTCAAATATATTTTTTGAAAACCCCTTCCTTCGAAGGGCGGTTGGATGGGCGACCATACCTTGTATGCTCTATTCAACATCTATTTAACATGTGCACGAAAGGGAGGTAGTATGAGTTATACACTTGATCCTCGTTATATTTTCAATTGGTATCACAATTGATATTTTCATGTTTGTATACTCATTTGTGTTTTTTATATATGTATGCTTCAAACTTCAAATAGTATCAATTTCAATTGGTATTTACATTTTCATACATATATATGTGATTTGATTGTGCTTACAATATCTTTACATCTTAAAAAGCACAAATATGCTTATGCTAAGCTTGATTTACTCTTAATGTCAATTATTTTTCAATTGGTATCTTATACAATCTTATGCATTGTTTTTTATTGGTATCTCATAAAGAGAGAGAAAATTTCATATTTTATCTTTCAATTGGTATCTTTCAATCGCTTTTATTTTCAATTGATAGCTTACTCTCATTCTTTATGATGAAAAATACTTTATTTTGGTATATGCTAACATTTTCAATATTGGTGTCATGTTTTATTTTAAATTGGTATCTATATTGATATGAGTTATGTTTACCTAAAATAATTTGATTTTTACTTTCAATTGGTATCAAAAATTTACAAGACATTTTTTTGGTATCAAGTTACTTTAAATTGGTTGTTACTTTCATTTGGTATCAAGATGTCCAATATATATATATATATATTTCAATTAGTATCAAAACATACAATGTTTCATTTTCTATGGTATCAAAGATTTACAACACATTTTAAATTGGTATCAAGATATTCTTAATTGGTATCTTTTAGCATTTTAAAATTTTGTTTACTTTCAATTGGTATCTCAAAACGTTTTGCTTATTTTCAATTGGTATCATAAATTGATATCATAATGTTTCGATGTATACCTCTATCATAAATTGATATATTTTTCAATTGGTATCATAATGTTTTGATTTGTATTGCTTATATGTAAGGGAAGCTTAACATCTTCTCTTTATATAGATTCATGTTGAGTGTATTTCATATTGAAGTAAGTGACCTTTCTTTGGTATGTCTTACACGTGTGTAGGGGAGCTTCACATCTCTTTTTACACATTGTATATTATGCGTTATGTGATTAGGGTTTAGTCATCTCTTTTTCATGTAATGCATGTATGCAGGGGGAGTTAACTTTACGTGTCTCCTCTTCATGAATGTATATCGCATATACATCCTTCTTGTTTGATTTGACAAAAGGGAGAAAATTGTTTTTGAGTTTATTTATACCCTTTTGTTGATGATTTGACAAAAAGGGGGAGAGAAATTTGGAGTTTTATATATGCATATTTAATTTTCATTTATATGCATGTTTATTTCATTTCCTTGTTTTATACAAAAAGGGGAGAAGCATTTTGAGAATTTATATATGCATGTTTATTTTTTTCAATTGGTATCAGAGCATATATGTTTTGTTTTCAATTGGTATCAAAACATATATTTTTTATTTATGCAAAAAGTATTCTTCATTTATGCATACATGTGTTATTTGTGTTATGCATTCATTGAATATCTTTATTGTTTATTGTTATGCATGAGTTAAGGGGGAGCTTCTATAAAGCTTAACTTTAATCCATGCATATATAACTCCATGAGTTTTGTCATCATCAAAAAGGGGGAGATTGTTAGCCCAGAGGCCCATCACTCTAGTTTTGATGATGATTAACTCATGTAGTTATAATTTACTAATAATCTTGTATTTAAATAGCTTATTGATTGACTAAGATATTAGTAGGTGATTAGTAGTTTGGAGCTTTCACATGTTGATTCAAGAGCTCGAGCGTCAAGATCACATCTAGTACTCGGTTGGAGTCAAGCTCGTTAGATCGCGTGTTTGGATCGAGTCGGCTTGGAGACAAGAAGACTTCGATTTGTGTTTAGTTTAGTATGTTTAGATCTTGTGTAAAGGTAGATAGTATTGATATGCTCAAGTTCACATACACACACAAGTTTAAAGTTTGTTGGTTTTGTTTTCAGTTTAATTAATTTTGGATTTCATGTCAAAATATAGATATAATATCTTTCATGTATATTGGATTCTATCCATATACATCATGCTTCAAATTTGTTTCAATATCATATTTTTGTATTTACATGAGTTTTAGAGAAAACGGTTTTCCATTTCAAAGTTTGGGTTTTGGAAAATACGATTTTCGTTTAAAGGCCAAATTTCAATATCACAAAAATGGTTCAAATTGTTTATAATATGTGTTGAATTTTTGTCACACATATTTGTATTTTAAAGATATAATAAAAACTTATTTTTGTGAAATTTATGTAATTTTATGGGATTTAATTGGTATGAAAATAACCAAGTTTTCAATACACAAATCCCCAGCCTAACTGCACTGGCGGTCGACCGATGTGTACGAGGACGTGCACATGGCCAGCCTATTCGGCCGGTCGACCGCACGGTCGACCGACTGAAAGCACCCCACTCTCTGGTGGGGGCCAGTCGACCGGGCGGTCGACCGATGGCACTGGCCCGGTCGACCGGAGGCACAACGGTCATAAAATGACCGTTGGCGGGTCCACCGGAAGGGCATTTCTGCCCTTTCCTGGTTGCCAACGGGCAAATTTTTTGGAGGGTTATAAATAGCCCCCTCCTTAGCTGATTTCACCAAGAAATTCAAGAGTAAATTTTCCATCTTTCCTAGTATTTTAGCAACAAGTTTTCAAAGAGTTTTTGGGTTATAAAGATCTATCTTTATTTGTTTTAAAGTGTTGAAAAAATCAAAGATAAATATAGTCTTTAGGAATTAGTTTTTGTTCTTCATTTCTATAGCCATCTAGAAGTTTTCCCAAGAGTTTTTCTTTGTGATTTATTTTCCAAACTCTTTGTTTTCTCACACTTGAGCTATCATATCTATCCTATCTATAGGATCTTGTTTTTGTGAGAAAATTGGTTTGTGGTTATTGAGACCACCAAGAGTTGTAACCTTCCTTGTATTTGTTGGTATCCTTTTTGTGTAGAGGTGATTGTGGAGGTTGAGTTTGGTTGTGTTGGTATCCCTTTAAGTGTAGAGGTGATTGAGGTTGTTGTTGGCTTTGAGCCTTATACCTCTATTATGAGGTTGATCTTGTTTTGACTAAGTGCCTATCCCTCTAAGTGTAGAGGTGATTGTTGTTGTGCCTTACCTCTTGTGTAGAGGTTGTGTTTGTTGGAGAGAGGAGTTGTGTACTCCAAGTTTGTATTACCCAAATTCACAGTGGAGGTTCCCTATGTAGGAAGTCCTGTGTAGACGCTTTAGTGGAAATCCTTTTGTGTGAAGGCGGGGACATAGAGCAGTGGCTCGAACCTCGAAACATATCTCGTGTTTGCGATTGATCCAGTATCTCTAAACTCTCTCTCTTTTATATCTTGCAGTGCATCATATTCATATCATATATACGCTTGGCATTGTTTGTGTGCCTCACTAGTGTTGAACCAAGAGAGCTTCATATAGCACCTTAACTCTTATTAAGAGGCATTTAGAGAAGATAGTCCCCTTCACCGGGAATTCGGCTAAACTCTTTGGTTACACTAAGTGTGTTGCAATTAGTTTTTTAATTTCGCATCATTTGTCATTAGATTAGCCATACACCTATTCACCCCCCTTTAGGTGTACTTTCAGGCTCCTCTCACGTAGGTAAGCTATCCAAGAGCACTACAACTGGATGTTATACACTCTACACTAAATGCGTTGGACTTTAAATGGTTAAACTCAATCATACCTAGTCATATCATAGGAGCATCATCACCATAGAGAAGGGGCAGTAGCTCCAATGTTACATATATGATATAACCATATACGGGGCGATGCTCCACACGAGTATCACCAGTCTAGCGTGTTTCTACCGCGTTGAACCTCTTTCATGGAACCAGCTTCAATTAAGTAGATTGGGTTCTCACTTCTCACTGTCGGTGAACTCTACAATGGGCTTAACCCATCTCCTTCGATGAATCTAAGATCACAATCCTCTAAAAAACTCTTAGTCAGAATGACTTCATATTTTTCAGGATCAGACAATGGCTTAACAATCTTCTATTTTTCGAGTGGGATAGTCAGCGGTTTTAACTCTTCATGACTATATTATTATGACTCTAACACTTTTTGTTAGACCTATAAAGTCTTTGGGTAATTGTCAGAGTCTCTACCTCCCTATTTGGACCATAAGGTAATTATAAAATTTTTATGTTACCTTGGCTTCAAAACAAGTAAATTATCCTATAATGATTAAGACGGAGCATATAATACATAGTATTTGATTATTCAAGCATATATGTATATACATATATTTAATATGTTGAAGAATAGTCAAGAAATTTAAGCTTGTCAAACATCATTGAATGCATACTTAGAGTCAAAGTTTAAGTATTTAACATGTAATTCAAATATATTTAAAAATATAGTTTGAGCATATACTTATCAAAACTTTAAGAGTTGTACATGCACTGGAGAAAAATATTTATTATTCATTCTATTTACTTTATTAAGATATTGACGATGTCCCAAATTGAATTTTAATATCTTATAAGATGGCTACAAATTGGTTTCTTACCGGATAGCATGTCATCCTTATTAGTCTTCTCATTTATATTCTTAATTGTTTCTGAATTTCCATCTTGAACAAATCACCGTTGTCTTACTTTAGTGATTAAATATTTTAATTTCCCCTTTGTACATGCATTTTTTCCCTCACAATTAATACATGTATGCATTCTATATCTTTAGTTTTGAAAAATGATTTTGAAAATTATTACAATTTAATTAACAATAAAAATTATCATATTCTTTTAAAGATGTAAACTCTTTTAAAAAAAGACTTGCAGTGTATAACTATATAAAATATAACAATCATTTCAAGATATTTTACTATAGTATGATGCACTTATAATTTCAGAATTTTAAATTTTAATATATATGTAATTTAATGAATAGTAAAATTTTATTATTATTATTAAAATCATGAAGACTATAGGAGGTGTATAAATTTTACAGTTATAAATGTTTCTTTATTAAATATAATAAGTTACATCAGTTGATGATATTTTTTAACTTGATATAGTTTCAATAATAAATATCTTATTGAATAAAAGCTGGTAATAAAATGAGAAAGATTAAATATTTTTCTAGTCATAAGATAATAAAAACAAATTATTTCATTGTTTGAGATATAACTTTTCAAATTTAAGACAGATAAAAAGAATCTAAATTATAATTTCTAGCCAAGAATCTCAGTCAAATTCTCGACAACTAAAATAATACTTAAAAATATCAAAATAGATATTTAATTTATCTCTAAAATTAGAGGAAAATTATAGTTTGTAAAGTCAAATTGAAGTCTAATTTCTAAAATGTCCAATAGAACCAAATTCAAAACTTGATAAGCATAAGTTAAGTTGCAATATAGCTTTAATAGACCCCAATTAGTGTTGGTGGGGGACAAAGCCACACATGGCTATTTATAATCATGCACGTGACCAAGATTAATATAGTCAATTACATGAGCTTAAAATTATGAGATTTTCAATCCTACTATGTTCCTCAGAATAGACTTAGTATAGACTGGGATATCAATTCTAGCTAATATACCATAGTTCGATCATTATTTTCATCAGAATCTAATATGAAAGATAGCTAAAACTCGATCGAATTATAATATGTAATCAAGGTTAATTCTAAATAAATTCAAGTATATTCAAATGTTGGTGTACGCTAGGATTGTAACCTAGACAATAACATCACTTTTAAGGTTATGGATAACATAGATGATGAGATATTTAATAAAAGATTCTAAAATTATTGGGTTAGTCAAATCCTAATTTTACCAGTCCAATTGACGAGGTCAGCATAACTCAGGGGGGATTTTTCGCTCTTGGTGTTTCTTAATTACAAAATCATATTGAATACTCTTCCTTGGTTAAACACCAATTGTACGAAATTTCGAGAAAATGATTACCTTTAATTTTTTTCTTTGTCTTATTTAGTTTGAGATCCTAAGAATCAATATCTAATACAGTTGATATTTAAATTAAGAGAATAGATATATCACAATCATAAATCAATCCTAAGTTGGAAAGCCAACAATCTATTTGGTTTAATATATAAGTTGTCCATAATGTCCGAAAATACTAGATATGTTTTGTATTTAATAGTTTTGTCAACACAAAAGGTTTAAGAATTCAGACTTGAGTTGATCGATTTTAGATTAGGGTATGCAGAATAAATGTGTAAGGGATCTTGCTTAATTTCAAATGGTAGAACCAATACAATCTAGCTGGATATATAACAGAATAAGTTAGCATTCAATACAAGAATAGCAAGATATTCTAAAAGAACTAGAACTCATTATAGCATGTAATTAAGGCACATAATTAACATGTATATCTTGTTATTCGAGTACTCGTATATGATAGATAATCTCTAATATGTCGCAAGTAAAATTAATGAATAACCTGAGAATACCACTTGCAATACATAGGCCCTTTATTAACAAATTTCCTTTTGATAATCTCATCATATTTATTATTATATGAGAGATTGGACGATAACGTGAGGTATTGAAAAAATCTCGAGCCAAAGTCAAGTATCTGAAATGTACAAATCATAATAATTAGGGTGAGAATTATTTATCCTTCTGAACCCGATGATAACCAATGGAGATTAATTTTCACTAATTAAATAGGATGCAGATCCAACTTAGAAATAGTTCAAATGTCAGTGGGTAATCTATTTGAATTGAAACCAAAAATAATTTAACCATATTAATTTCAGAAATAAAATTAGTTAGTTAAACTAATACCCAACCCACTATTGTTGCAATGGAAAGGATCTTAAAATATTACATATATTATATTTATTTAATCTTTTAACTTGTTGTTAAAGGTTAACCAACATGTTGAGTATAGTCCTGATGTACAATATAAAAAAAAGAAAATTGGCCAGTTCACTTCTAGTATTGTTGTTGTGCTTTTTGTCTTTTTTAAGTTCTCATAAATTTTCATTTTTTTTCCTTTTTAACTATTAATCTCGGTAGCTCTGAAGTTAATTAAATTGGATTTGGTCCAAATAGTCCACAATTGACAACATTAATTGTCCTGGGTCCAATAGAAACTGAAGTTGACAAGTTCATTACAAGGCCCGATCCACTAAATTGTGGGCCAGAATTTTTTTGCAATTATAATACTAAGACATTCAAAATATTCATAGTTGCAAATTTGAATTACATAACACTAATTCTCAGGATACAAAAATTATTAAATTATGAGTAAATGTAAAAGAAACACTCTAGTGGCCTCATCAACAAATGTATAGTTTGGGTTCAAGTACAAAAAAGAGTAATAATTTTGTTAAATAGTGAAACACATCCTAAAATTGAGTGACTTGTTTTCTCTAAATCCAGGGATATAACGTGTGAACAAAGACTTTGATGAAGGATGGTCTACAATTGAAGTTGTAGTTATAATACTACACTCAAAAGGAATGACTAAAGGAATCAAGAAGGTGGGAATCCTAGGTAAACAAATCTGCATGTGCATATTTGGTTTACATCAAAGTATTAATCAAGGCACATGTTAACAATTTAAATTATTATACCATATATTTATTTCATTATCTGCGCGTGGGTAAACTATTGCAAGAATTTCAATAATATGAGAACTTTTAAAAACTTGCATTAAATTTTGCAATAATTTTAATCAAAGAGAATTTTGTAAGAATCTATATAATAATTTAATTTGAGTAAGAAAGATCTCGTAAAATGAGCAAATCCTTTCAAGAACTCAATTTATTTGCATGAACTAAGAAATATATTAAGTAAAAAAGGTGAAAGTGTATAAAGTTTTGATCCTTTAGATTGTTGAATAAAATTGTACTATTTCCCAAGCATGCAATTTTCTCACGAAATGAAATTAATACAAAACAATAATTATTTATTCTAGCACGCAATAATTATCATAATTAGAAATAAAATAAAGTTGTAGCACCCCGTACTCGGATACGTACCCAGACGCGCATCCCAAATTTTTTCGATCATATTGTTCAATTTTCTTCCAGTATTTTCTTTTAGGTTGTGATTGCTTATATTATTGAGTATCAGATCTGAATTCTCAGACCTAGAGTAAGCCCTGACCCGGACCGGGAACCTGATACCAGCCTGCAGCCCGATTTGACCTTTCTGGTAATTTAATTTGACCGATTTTAGTTTTAGACACTGTTTTCTAATATTTTAGATTTTTCATGATTTTCTGGAATTTTTCAGAATTTTTCTGCAAAATCTCCAAAACCGGTTTCGGTCGACATCGCTGACTGATTCCCGAATTTTAGTTTTCAAATGGGATTGAATTTTCAAAAATGGTTTTAACGTTACTTCTTAGAATTTCATTTTCTAACTAAATACATTTTTTTTGAGATTTTCTAAATTTACCAAAATTTCACTGATTCTGATGCCGGCCGGTATCGCCGGAAAATTCTAAGATTTTTAATTTAAAAACTACATTGAATTTCTCAAATCTGATTCCACTGAACATTTTAAAATAATATTTGCTATTTTTGAAAAATTTTTCGGAACGTTTCTAAACAGTCGAATTTTCGCCCTATTAAAATAATAATATTATTTACCGACAATTTTTTTATTTCTTTTTCCTTCTCTACTTTCCTACTTTATACTCTCAGATATTATAATAAATTAATTATTTAATAATGAAAATTTTAAACTATTTTTCTTTCCTTTTCCTTATTTTCCCCTTTTTCTTTAATTTTCTTTCGTTTTCTTTCTTTCCTTTCTCCCCCCCCCCCTTTGACTTTCACCTCCATACCCTACATTTTCTCTTCCACCGCCACCTGCCACTGCAGCAGGGTATGATGGGCTGCTGCTGCTGCCCATCCCCCCATCCCCATTCATCACCACCACTTACCTCCTTCTCCTCCATTAAAACCTCATTTACGCTTCCTTCTCCTTTCATTTCCATTCCAAATTCCAACACTTCAACAAAAAATTAACGCACCCAACTCATGGCCGCCGCCTCCACCGTCACCGCCGTCGCCGCCGCCGCCCCTAGGCCCGCCAACTACCCCCACACCCTCTCTCCACTCCACCAACTCCTTTTCATTCAACCACCATCTCTCTGCCTTCAATTTCAACAAACCCATCTCTTCATCACCCTCTTCACCTTCAAAATTCTCCATTTATACTCCACCTCCTCCACTTCTACCACCACTCTATCATCTCCTCCTCCTCCTCCAACTTCTCACCACCACCAATCACCACCAACCACCACCATCAACCACCACCAACACCACTTCCTTCAACATCAAACAACAACCACAACCAACACTCCACCACCACCACCTCCTCCCCATTGCCCTAGCCGCACGCGCACCCCTCCCCGGCGGCGCCGCCGCCCGGCCGGCCGCCCTCCCCTCCATTTCCATTTCTTTCTTCTTTTTTCTTTCTTTCTTTCTTCTTTAATCCTTCCTTCCTTATTTCTTTTCATTTCTTTTCCCTAAATAATAGCACTTTTCCCACATTCCAAAAATACCCATCCCCTCATTCGAATTTACTTCCCCATATTTACAACAATACCCCTCCCCTTTTTAATTCCTATTCCTTTTCTAAAAACACCCTATTTACTCTCTCTCCTTCCTACAACTTTCTCTCTCCTCTCTCCTCTCTCGTTTCCTCTCTAATATTTATATATATATATATATATATATATATATATATATATATATATATATATATATGAGTATATATTAATATATACATGGTTTAGTAGCTTGCTTGAACATGTTTGCGGATTTTTCCCGATTTTCTCGGTATTTCATCCGGTGCTAGACGAGTACATTTCTTTGACATTTCTTACTTTATTACCATCATTTCATGTCTAATCATTATTATCTTGCTTTAATATATGATGTCTCTTTATGCAAGTTAGTGTATGTTATATAAATGATTATCATGCTTTATAAATAGCTTCCGGCCATTATTATACTTTGTCGAACCAGTATTATACTGGGTATGTCTAGATCTGCTCCTGCTTTACTCGGCTTCGCATAGCTAATTAAAGATAAATTTATTGTTATTATAAAAATGATTGTGAAGAGTTTGGACTATTTATACCGTTCTCCTGTACCTTGTTATGTGACTGGTTGATACCTGATATTTGTTATTGTGACTCTCATCGTCATATTAGTTACCTGACCCTAACATGTATACACTTGATACTTGTCATGTCATACTTAACACTTGATATCTAACCACGTTACTTGCCATGCTTATCACTTGATATCTAACCACGTTACTTGCCATGCTTATCACTTGATATCGACACCGGTACATGCCATGCTATACTTATTATTTGATATCTGATACCGGTACTTACCATGCTATACTTAGGGCCTGTTTGGTTGGTTGCAAAACTTTGCAAAATGCAAAAAGTTTTGCAACTTTACCATTTACACTTGTTTGTTTCCATTTACAAAATGCAAAAACTTTTTCCACTTTACAGTTGCTACAGTTAAATTTGTGGTCATTTAATTCTCACTTTTACACTCATATTTTCTCACTTGCAGTTGCTACAGTTAAATTTGTGGTCATTTAATTCTCACTTTTACACTCATATTTTCTCACTTGCAGTTGCTACAGTTAATTTTGTGGTCATGTAACTCTCACTTGTAGTACACCAATTCAAAACAGTTACTTGATAATCAATATATAATTTAATATTTTTAAATTTAATATTTTAAATAGTGTTCAATTTCTTATTTAATAATTCAGTATAATAATACTTTAATGATAATTTATTATTAAATTATAATTATATTTTACTTTGTTATTTTTATATTTCTATAATATTACAATAATATTATAATAAATTTATACTATAATAATTTTCAAGTATTTTTAATATTATTACTATATTTTTACTATATTTTATTTCTTTTAACATTTTTTAATATTTATATTTTATTAGTATTCTTAAATTTTATTAATGTTCTTTAGATTTTCTAAGATTTTATCATTTATTTAATTAATATTTTATTAATATTATTATTATAAATAAAATATTAAGATTATTAATTTTTTATCTCAAATTTATTAATACAATTTAATTTGCAATATTAGATTTAATTTAATAATATTTATATTATTTAAATCACTGCTACAGTTAATTTTGTGGTCAACTTTTCCACTTTCACTTTTACATTACCAACCAAACACCGTAAAACACAAAATACTTTACCATTTACACTTTCACTTTACCACCAAACACCGTAAAACACAATATACTTTTCCATTTACACATCACTTTATCAACCAAACACCGTAAAACACAATATATTTTCACTGCTACAGTTCACTTTTTCCATTCTCATTTTACAACTTACGACTTGCGACGTTTTGCAACGAACCAAACAGGCCCTTATTACTTGATATCTGACATCGGTACTTGCCATGCTATACTTATCGCCTGCAACCTGACACCTGATATAATAACACTTGACCTGATATTGTGGCACCTGTATTATATTACATATTCATGACTATTACTTTTACGGGGACTTGGCATGATTATTATACTGTTACTAGATGTTTGGTATTCCTGAACTCCTATACTCTTGTACTCCTGAACCCCTGAAAAAGGGTGACTCCTGATATTATACTCCTGTTAATTCTAGTAGTTGGATATTCATGGTTATACTGTATACACTTATGGATATTATCTTTGGCAATTCATATATGTATAATAAAAATACTCAACTTATACTGGGGTGGGGGAAACTAATGAAAACCGGTATGATGTCATATTTATAATTGTGATATTTCTGAAGTGTCGCGTGGGGCGCGTAATGCTAAGTCCCCGAAAGCAGTAGCCTGAATCTGAAGTGTCGTGTGGGGCGCATAATGATAAGTCCCCGGAAGCAGTAGCCTGTGCTCCTAAGCTAGTGCCGGGCAGAGACGGGACCCACTATAAACATGAGCCGTCAGATTTATCAGTTTCCAAATAATAACTCATCTTATTCATAAGTGGATGTATGTGTACCGGTAGCACATACAAAAGCATATGAATCGGATGAATAACATAAAACAACAAATCAGTAATAATGTTAAGAACGTGTGATATTTGGTCTCTCCTCTGTTCGGGTTCTGATACTCACATATCAGACCCGGATAAGTTCTACAGAGTGCGAGTTCTAGTATGGACTATTTGTGATGTGAGGCGCTGGTAAGGAGGCGATTGAAATATCAAACGCTACTGATTATTATTGTTGGATAAATTAAAATGCAACACATTTATATTCCAGTTATAGTATTATGCCCTAAGTTAACACCTTACTTTATGACATATGATGATTACTCTAGACATACTATAGTTCTGTTACTCTTAGGGTAACTCAAGTTGTATAAACTCAGACGATGACGACATGAGATATATGGTATATAGATGAGGGTTTCCTTATCTGAATTATCCCCTTGACGTATCTGTCCCGTGAATCCATAATCTGAGCTCGTACAACTAGTTTTGTCCATACTTGTATTTATTGCACGTGTAACTTATTTACTGCGTGTTTATATGTACCTATGCTCTTTATACTGCATTTTATGCATGTTTTCAATTTCAGATTCATCGATATACATGATTTATTATAGTTCCTTTAATTTCCCTTATGTTATTTGTTATTACTTGTACCTGCATACTCGGACCACGTCACTTGATCATGTACACGTGTACCTGTTATGCACGACATTTGGCTTTATTATATGCACTCGTAGGGTTACGTCTGACAACCCTGGATTCTCATGTCCAGATCCTAAATACCGGATCTTGTTGGCCAAGATGTAGCTGATCAGAGTATGCAGCAGATCCTTCCGTGACGATCGGGGGGCAGCAGAAGTTTGAATCATAGCCGCAGCCCTTCCTCCCAGTTCCCCTCCTGTTTGATTCTCGAGACCTCTCTAGCTGCTCGTGAGCATCTCTCAGCTTTGTATATCTTTTCATGTATTGTACTTTTATATTTTCTGGTGATGTAATATTACTGTAATATTGTATCACTCTCTGTGATAATCATGTACTTGTACTTTTCTGTTGGAATGTATATTATCACTGTGCTTTCGCACTCTGATTCTTACCGTACTGATGCTTAGCGTATATACGTGAGGGTATTTCTGACTTACGTATATACGTCGCAGTGACGTCTCCATACCCGCCGGATCGGGGCGTCACAAAAGCAAAGGAGATCAAAATCTGGTATGGGGAATACAGTCGTGATGTCACTGCCCTAAAACATCAAAAACCTGTTCCAATCATCCGGATGTTGAATCGACTTTGTCCTCTAGTGGTAAAATATCAGCCGGATTTACTAGCACTTGCCCTTGAACGAAAGAGCAAGCATCTGCTTAGAAGGATAATTGTTGCCTAATAAATTTAATGAAGAGAAGAAAATTTTAATTTAGATTGAAGCTCTTCTCATGAAGAATAGGCCTCGAGTGAAATATGAAGGGGGAAAGGAGAAGTTGAGAATGTTGTATTATTTCTCTTGCTCCTAGAGGAAGGGGTCTATTTATAGGCTTTAGACCATCCCTGTGGTTATAACCGCAATAGAGATTTACAACTACACAATCGTGTGGTTGAGAGATTTTCTCATCCGAACGGAACTCATGGGACTTAAGTCTCATTTGACTTGGTAAAATTAATAAACCTGAAATAAAAGTTTTTTATCGATTTTGAACTCAAAATTCCATTATATATGACATGAGATTTTGTGTACTAATTCACTCAGAGTGAGTCTCACATAACACTTTGTTTCTCTGTACCTAAGAGACAAGCAACCATCAGTCCGTCAGTCTTCTTCAACACATTATTCTCCTATTTAACTATCCGCCCTTGAATTAAAAGTGGGTACAGAACAAGCGGGCAAGAAACTCATATAGCTTTCTTGTAGGAAAGAGAACGAGGAGTATCTTACCAAAAAAGAACAGAATGCAAGAAAAGGGAAAAAAAGAGCCATCTCCAATATGCCTTATGTTTTCCTTTCTCATGGCAGCTTCTACTAGAATTAACGCCAACACATGACTGACTTTGATTTTTGGACCCAACGTCTTTGTAGCACCCCGTTCCCGGGATACGTACCCTGATACGTATCCCAAAATTTTTTTCAATCATATTGTTCAATTTTCTTCCTGTATGTGTTCTTGGTTGTGATTACTTATATTATTAGGTATCGGATCTGGATTCTCAGCAGATCTAGAGTAAGCCCTGACATGGACCGGGAACCCGATACCAGCCAGTAGCCCGATTTGACTTCCTGGTAGTCCGATTTGATCAATTTTAGTTTCAAAGACTGTTTTCTAATATTTTAGATTTTTCATGATTTTCTGGATTTTTCTGAAATTTTTCTGCAAAATCTCCGGTGTCGGTCGGCATCGCTGACTGATTCCTTAATTTTTAGTTTTCAAATGGGTTTGAATTTTTAGAAATGGCTTTCACAGTACTTCTTAAAATTTTATTTTCTATTTAAATACAATTTTTGGGATTTTTCTAAATTTATCAAAATTTGACCGATTCTGCTGTCGGCCGGTATCGCCGGAAGATTTCAGGATTTTTAATTTAAAAAGTACATTGAATTTCTCAAATCCAATTTCACCATGTATCTTAGAATAATATTTGATATTTTTGAGAATTTTTCGGTACGTTTCTGAAACAGTCAAATTTTCGCCTTATTTAAATAATAATATTTTTACCGGCGATTTCTTTTCTTGCTTTCCCTCCTCTACTCTCGTACTTTATACTAACAGAAATTATAACAAATAAAATAGATAATAATAAAATTTTTAAACATTTTATTTCCTCTTTCTTATTTTTTTCAATTTTCTTTCTTTTCTTTCTTTTTCTTTTCTTTCACCTTGATATCTCCCCCATAATCAACGGCTTAACCATCGCCTAGCCGCCCGCTACCGCCCGACAGCCATAGGGCTGCTGCCGCAGCCCTATCACCACCCCCTCCTAAACCATCAATTCATCCCTCCCTCATCACCTATTAAACCACAACACCATTCATTTTCAACTAAAAATCCAAAAGAAAAAGAAAACAAGTTTCATCTTCTTCTTCAAACAACCCACTCACGCTTCACCCATGGCCGCCGCCTCCACCTTCATCACCACCGCCTCCGACCACTCTAGGCCACCCAATCAACTCCCCAACAACTACTTTTCACACCACCATCTCCTTCCACCACCAACAACCTCCCACCACCACCAATTTCACCAAAACCCACCTCCATTACCACCACTTCTTCTCCAAAATTCACCATCACTTCCACCAAATTCCCCACTCCAACCAACCCAACATCATCTCCTCCTCCTCCTCTAACTCCCCACCACCTCCAATCATCACCACAACCACCACAACCACCACCACCACCATCTTCCACCACCACCAAAACAACCACCACAAACAACCAAACCTCCCAACACCACCTCCCCTCCCCTTGGGGTAGCCGCGCGCGCGCGCCCAGCTCCACCAGCGGCGCCGCCAGGCCGCCGCCGGCGGTGGCTGCCGGCCTCCTCCCCTCCTTCTTTTTCTTTCTTTCTTTCTTTCCTATTTTCTTTCTTTCTTTCTTTCATTCAAACTTTCAATCATTTCCTAAATAAACACTCATATTTCCTCATTCCAAAAATACCCCTTCCTCATTCCCTTATTACTTCCTTTTAATTACAACTCTACCCCCTTCCATTTTTATTTCTTATTTCCTTTTAAAAACACCATATTCTCTCTCTCTTTTTCTCTCTTCTTCCTACTACTTTCTCTCTCCTCTCTCTTTCCCTCTCTAATATTTATATAAATATTTTAAATTATATATTTTAAAATACAACTACGGGCTAGCGGATTTCTTGTGCGGATCGTGGATTTCCCGAATTTTTAACCGGTATTTCACCCCGGTTTCAGGCGAGTGCTTATTATTAATTTAAAAATAATTACCCTTGTATTTATAACATGATATTGACATATGGATATTTTAAAACGCCTAATACTTACTATAGTAATTTTTAGTACATAATTGTCATGATATATTTAATTTCGGTATTTGCCATGCTATATTTGACCCGGTATTTGTCATGCTATATTTGACCCGGTATTTGCCATGCTATATTTGACACCGGTATTTGCCATGCTATATTTGACACCGGTATTTGTCATGCTATATTTGACATCAATAATTGTCATGCTATATTTGACACCGATATTTGCCATGCTGTACTTGACCTGTGACATCTGACACCGGTACTCGGTATTTACACCGGTACTCAGTATTTACACCGATACTTGGCATGTTGCACTTGATATGTTATTTATGACTTCGGCACTTGGTATTTACACTGGCACTCGATATATAGACTCGGTACTTGATATGTCATATTTGACACCTGCACCTGACACACGGTATATGATATGCTTTCATGTGGTACAAATACCTGGACTTGACATCTTGACACTTGACCGGACATTACCACCCCTGATACCTGTACTATATGACATATTCATGACTATCAGTTTTACGGGGACTTGATATGACTATTATATTATTACCAGATATTTGGTACTCCTGTACTCCTATATTCTTGAACCCCTGAAATAGGGAGGCTCCTGACACTACTCCTGATGCTATACTCCTGTTGATCCCCGTAATAGGATAACCATGAATATAAGATTACTATGAATACTCTGTGGACATTATCACTGGATAAATTCTAATAATTGGACAACTTACACTGGGATGGGGGAAACTGATGAGTACCGATATAGTCTCCATGTTTATGATGGTCTTATAGTGTCGCGCGGCCAAATACTTGGATTCGACCTGGAGGCCACCAGGCGTTTCCGTGGGGTGTACTGGCACCCTTACTCCCTTGCCTGCCGGTTGTACCATAAGCCCCTGGGCCTATTCCTGTGGGAGCGGTGACATCCTATTCCTGTTCGGGCGTACAATAAGTCCCGGTACCTAGCGGTACGTTCCGGCTCAGCCTTGACCGTTGTCCCGGGCATGTACGGGACCCATTCTAAGCATGGTTCGTCGATCTCCATCAGTTTTCAATAACTACTCCTCGGTCTGTATGCTGAGGTATGTGGGATGGGACACATACCGATGTATACAAATCAGATGAGTCTTAATAATTAATAATGACATGCTCCTGATATATGACTAGCTATACTCTTGGTTTATACTGCTCACCACTTAGACATGTGCTATCTTGTAGGATTACTTAATTGCTTCCATACTGTTTCATTATTATATTGTGAAGGCAAAGTCAGGTTATATAGACTCAGATTACAGTGACGTGAGGTATAGGGTATATATGTGAGGGTTTTCTTGTTTGGATTATTCCTTCGACGTACTAATCCACTGATCGGTAATGTGAGCTTATATAATTGATTTCCTGTAGTTACTTTACTTACTGTCTTATTTCATATTCTTATATGCTTATATTCACGGTACACCTTTCTTGTACACATGTATCTGTTATGCACGCCAACTGGCTTTACTATATGTACTTGCAGGGTTGCGTCTGACAACCCTAGATTCTCATGTCCAGATTCTAGAGCCTGGATCATGGTGGCTTGGCTGTAGCTGATCAGAGCGCGCAGCGGATCCTCCCGTGGTGGTCAGAGTGCAGCAGAAGCTCGGACATTATCGTAGTTTTTCCTCCCAGATTTCCTCCTGTTTGGCTCTCGAGGTCACTCTTGTCGTATCGTGAGCATCTCTCAGTTTTTATTATATATATCCCTTCATGTACTGTACTCTTGTATTTGCTAGTGATGTAACATTCATGTAATGTTGTATCATTCTCTGTGATAACCATGTACTTGCGCTATTTCTGTTGGAGTGTATGTTACCACTGTGCTTCCGTCTCTGATTCTTACCTGTACTGATGCTTAGCGTATATACGTGAGGGTATTTCTGACCTGCGTATATACGTCGCAGTGGCGTCCCCGTACCCGCCGGATTGGGGCGTCACAGTCTTCAATAGAACAGAAAGGAATGAGTGGTTGGAGATCTTCAGCTTGTCCTTTGTCTGTAGTCAGACTTTGACCTGCAGTTTGCCATCTCAAGTAGCTCCAGGTTCCACAGCCCGCGCGCCCGCATGAATATGGTCAAAGAAACGGCTGCGATTGAGAAATATAAGACGTGGCCTCGAGATATAATCATTTTCATGAGATTCGAAGAGCAAACCTAACGGCTTACAGATAGACTGCATGAAGATTGACAACAAGTTGTTCTTATTTATTTTGCCAGCTTGAACTTTATCGAAGAAAAAAAGGATGGCCAGCAGCAGTTTTTGATAACTGAAGACTCGAAACTTCTCCCTTGATTTATTTTTTGTCTTGTTTTCTTCCCAATAAAATCTTCCTCTTTGAAAATTATGTAGTAGTAGTATTCATTATATAAGAGTAGGATGGTTTTACCTTGTATATCTGTAGGTTTATATCACATCACAAGCGGGAGAATGATTCAAAAAATATGTATACATACAAATAAAGAAGGAGACATCACAAAAACAAAACAAAAATCTCTCATAACATAAAAAGGAAAACTCCTCTGAATTAAAAAGAGAATTATTTCCTAACTAATTTTAAATTTAGTTTCTTATGCATATAGATTACAATGAGTCTAACGAACCGTATTAGTTTCCTTGAGCCTACATCGGTGTGTCTATATATACTTTTTAATTTTAAATTTTTCTTTACCCATAATGGATGAGGAGATCAACTAGGAATCAATACCACATCAGGATCCATGTATTATTGGGCCCCACCTCTCTCTCTCTCTCTCTCTCTCCCCAAAAATCTATTCTTTTTATACGCACATCCTAAAATTGCTTCACGCTAATAAATTCTTTTTTATACTCTCCTTATTCTCCTTATTCTTTTTACACACCGTTTCCCCAGTCAAATTTGGATTATAGCTCTCTCTCTGCTTGCCTTGTTAATTTGGTCCCTATGTATGTCTCCCTTTTCTGTTAAGTTTCTAATTTAGCTAATAGTAATTACATATTTATATTCTAAAATTTTAGACAAATTAGTCTCCTAAGCTAATAAAGGTAGGTTTTATTACATCAAAACCGCATTTTTATATAGAAATCGCATAGTATGATTTTTCGCTAATAAATAACCACACATTTATTGTTTGGATTGTGACTGGAATACATTGTAAAGGCGGACAAAACTTTAGAGATCAAAGAACGGACGTGCACAAAGAGTTGTGCAATATCATTTGGCTTTTACTTTATATAGTCGACTCATGATAAAATTAGTCGATTTGTACAATTAGTATAGTCGACTGGTCTTGCAAACAGAAAGTAAAGTTCTCGGATTTTTCTCAGATTAGTCAACTGATACTTTTGTATAGTGGATTAATATACATGATAAGTCGACTTATACGTTAGTATAGTCGACTAATATCGACTCTGACAATTTTCTTTTCTAGATCTATTTGCATTTTGAGTTAAAATTGAGTTTTCTTTTCTTCTGAGGCGGTGATTGTTCATATTGAGGAAGTTTTTATAAAACTAGGAGAGCCCTATGGCATATAAATAATCCTTAGAGGTGGCCTTCAGTGTAATTTAATGGAATTCAATAGTTTTAAGAGAGAAATAAGAAAAAAATGAGAGATTCAAGTGAGAAATTTTAACCATAAGGGTTCGCTGTTCAGGCGGTCATCAAGGGACTTGTAATATTTTTAGCGAGAGACGTAGATTGGAATTAATAAAAGTGAATAGTAAAATGAAGAGTGCCCTCCAAATTCACCGACTCTCTCTAAATTTGAAAGGGCAAATGAGCTCTGGAGGATGATTGGAGTGACTCTCCCTCCAAAGATAAGAGAATGGAGGGCCATTGAAAGTGTTCTTAGAAGGGTAAATTAGTTCCTCTTTGACAGTTTCAGTTCCATCCTGTTAAAAACTAAGCAGTACAACAAACTTTTTTTATGGGCAAAAAAAATATTGTGCTTGAAGCTGACATGTCGGTGCTCTCTGCGAGGTTCGGTTCATGTGCTTGAGCCACACACACATACAATAAGAGAACCAATCCCGCATTGACACGTGGATTGTTTTTCTTATAATATATTATGTGTGTGAGCCTCACATACATATTATAAGAAATTATAAGAATTTCAATTTACGTGTTAATACGAGATTGGTTCTCTTATTGTGTGTGTGACTCACACACATGAATCGAACCCCTCTCTGCGTTGCTAGCAGAGCCCACGGAGGATATTTGAAGTCGGTACTCACTTCTCACTGTTTTCAAGGAAAGTTTCAATAGCGGGAAAAAGGAAATTCAGACTGGGCCCGCGGAAAATCCGTGACCCCGCCCAAGGTACCCAAAAACAGACCATATGGCCCCCACGCCTTTAAATGACAGCTCACTCACCCATTCATCCCTCGTTGGAAAACGCAGGAAAAATTCCCCCTAAATCCCTCCTTTTCTTTCCCCCCAAAATCTAGGGCACCGCCGAAAACCCTAGCGCAAATGTCGGCCGCCGATTCCGAGATGAAGGCAGAGGAGGCGGAGAAGCCCGTCGCCGGCGAGCTCCTCTACTGCGGCAGCACCAACTATAAGGAGATGGGCAAGAAGGGCGCCCTGGCCGCCGGAAATCTCGTGTCCCCGACGAGGATTCGGTCTCTCGTCGGCGTCGACATTCGATTCGTTGCTTCGGGATGCGGTGAGGATCCTTTCCCTTTTCTCATTTCTTTCTTCCTCATTTGATCGCAGCTGTTTGGTTCAGTTTTTTCCAAATTCAGTTAGTTTTTTTTTTAAAAATCTATGTTCTAGTTGGTTTGCAATGTTTGTTTGGATGGCTGGCGTTTAGCTGCGAGGATGTGAGATAAAAGCTTGGATCTTTCTGAGGCCTCTAGGGATAAGAGAGTTTATTCACATTGAGGAAGAGGAGGAGGTGGTTTTAGGTATTACTGAGTATGATGACATGCTACATGTAATGTCTTTGGTTAGTTCATCTTCAGGAGGAGGAGAAGGTGGTTTTGGCTTACTTCATTGTGTGTTCTGTTAAGTTTGAAAACAGAGTTTGTATTATGAAAGATTATGTGGCTGAATAGTTTTTTGAATGTTCATGCTGCTGTTGTGTAACGTGGGTCATATTGAAGGAAATGGAGATGAGGTTTGATTATTTGTTTTCAAATTAGTCCGAATTGGGTCATTCTTCAGCCCGATGCAATTATTTAGGCTCCATCCGTTCATTAGAATCACAACATCAGCGGGGGGATATTAGCTTAATAAGGAGAACTATCCAAATAATTTAGGCTCTTATTTTTGATATTTGCAGACTGGGATACGATGTTACACATGAGGATTGAAGGTCATGTTTTTTTCACTCCAAGTTTCTAACTTATCTATACATTGGTGAAAGGTTGCAGAAGTCGATGTGCAAGTTAGGACAATAAAAAAAAAGAGCTGCTCGTGAATTGCTTCTCTTGGGCACTTCATACTTCTCTTTGGCACTTGGTACTTAGCTTGGATTGAGCTCAAATGAGCCAAGCTTGGGCCTGAGGTTGAGCTCGAAATTATAGATGGGCCAACTTGACCTCGGCTTGCTTGTTTCATGTTTGGCTCCAGCAAGTGCTCACGCCCACGCACACATGCATGTGATATGACATGACTCGGTAAACACGCATGTTAACTTTAGACCATGATAAGATATAATACGTCGCTTTAGGGATCAGAACATAGGTTACCATTTATCTTTTATTGGGCCCCTTTAATTTTTTATGTATGTTTGATCATTCTCTCTGGTAACTGAATGAAGATAATGGCCAGTTGTCAAGTTGAGCTCACTGTAGTAGACTGAGTTATTAACTTTTGCTTGCCAGAATTACATTTTTTGTGCTTCAGTCTTGAGGCCTTGAGGTTCAATGCCAAATGAACTAGAGCTGGTCTACTTTATCTTGAAATATAAGCAGGTTGAGCTCTAGATTGCCCTTTTGAATTCTAGCCAGCTCAACCGATTGGATCAATTTGTCATCTATGAGCAGACACATGATTATGGTTTCACTTCCAATTGTTTTCAGCCCTTATCACTGAGAGGAATTTGACTGAATGGAGTGCTGTTGGTCTAGTATTGAAGTGGTTTTCATTAAATATTATCATCCTCAAAACACCTTTTCAGCCAGGCAAAATGTCTTTCCCCTGTTGTCATGTTTTGGAAAAAAGTTATTCCCATTTTTGCTATGGTTCACCCAATGATTTGATTTTTCTGATGTCCAATAATTTGACATTCATATGCGAGTACTTGAAATTAAACCTTGACAATCTACCTTTTTGCAGCCTTCACTTAGTGAAGTTAAAAGTATTATAGGAGGAAACTTTTATTGAACCATCTGCATATGAAAATTCTGCATTGTGTCCTTGTCTCCTTGTCTGCATTCTTTGGCACATCTATGCCACTTGAAGATTGCTCGGGATGAGGCGAACCCCATAATTCCATCCAAAAAAGTAGAAAATATTGACACAATATAGTCTGTTTCTTTTTGCTACTTTTCAGAAACACAAGTCTGCTGGTGATGAATCTTGCCAACTAGGTTAGCAATAAAACAGCTGAGCTATGTCCACTTGTTTTGGACTTGTAAACACATTTTGGAGAAAAATGTGCAGTGGAAAAGTCTTCAATGGAAAAGCGTAATACCTTAATTGCTATGCTGTTTGGTCCTGTGAGTTGGAAAAATGTGTTTACAGAACCTTTTTTTTTGTTCGGTTTGTGTAGTTGAGACCAAAGAATCTTCTAAAAACCGGAGAGTTACCATCCTTCCATAGTTTGATCACAGTTCTGAAATTCTTCTTTTCAGTTAAACCTGGCCATTGGAACCTTGCGCTGTATTCTAGGAACCAAACAAAGTGCCTGCTAACTAAATGTGGTCTAAAGAACTCTATGACTTGTTTCTTTACAATCAAATTGGGTGTTGTCTTCATTATAATCCCTTGTGTTAAATAAATTATGACTCGTTGTGTTAAATAGAAAGCTAATAGGCAAGGGACCTGGACTGATGAACATTATGGAGTATTCGTAAATCAGTTAAGATACAATCAGCGCGTGAATGATATAATCTGTCATGCAAATATTCTCTCGACTCTTGAGTGAACCAGAACACCATGCATTTTGTGGCATGAATCTTTAGAAGAAGGCTGGTGTAATTTTCTAGTTGACGTGGATTGCATTCTCTTCTTGCATAACAACTGTAGCGGAGAAGATAAAAGAAATAGAGTTTTTTAAACTTGTTTGGAGTTAACCAGGAGAAAGGAGCAGGTCGGAAATGAAGGACTCACTTGATGTCATCAACATACCTAGAAAGAGGTCTCAGATGAATTTTGTGTCAACATAAGAGTTGTAGATAACATGAAGATCTTTTCAGTGATTTTTGAATCATTGAATTCCGATAAGAAATGAGAGAGATATGATGGTTTGAAGTCGGGATTGGTTTTTAGTTATGGAGAAGCTTTCGAAAGCTGATGCCAATCTTTCAAAAGTTCTCGGGAAGCTAACTTTCGAAAGCTTTTGATAGCTCTGGGTCTAACATAGTGAATCTGACCCGAATACAAAATCTGTTTCAAGTTGAATTCTGATTTTGTTTTTAATCTGAACTCTGGGTATTTGGTTTCCTTTTTCCTGGCTTTATAAGCAATGTTTCTGTACCCAAATTGTAATTAACAAAGGAGAGAATTAGAGAATTCTAGTGTTCGTTTGTTTGAGAGATTTTACAGCAAATTGCGTAGATTTTCTAGTTGGATTTTCGGATCAATTTGTAATTTATGTAACTCAGTTGATTGAATAAGATTTCTCTCCTTTCTGTCCGAGGACGAAGGCAAATTGCCGAACCTTGTTAAATTGTTTGTTTTTCTCCTTGGTTATTTGTATTCATGTTATATTTGTGTTGATGATTGACGTACGACATTTGATACTTTGATATTGATATGAGATTTGGTGATTCCTCTGGAGGCCGTGCGCAACAAGTCGTATCAAAGCTTTCTAGGTTCGGGGGAGTTCGTTTGGGTGAAGTAGATCGTACGGAAACTCATCTAGTGCTTCACTTGGAGGTAAAGTTTCAATCTTTATTTATTTGGATTTACTATCCGTTGGTTATCCGCATTGGTTCTTTGCTGATTTTTTTGGAGGATATGACTGAAGTCAATGAAGCCACGGTGAAGATCGTGAATGTTCACATGCGAAGATCGATGTGGTGAAGTTTGATGACACAAACAATTTTTGTATGTGGAGATGCGAGGTGCTGGATGTACTAACCACATTGAATTTGGAAGATGCTTTGCTATTGGAGAACAAGCCAGAGGTGATTTCAGAAATGAATTGGGACAAGATGAATCAAATAGTGTGTGGCTTCATTAAATCTTATTTGGACATAAGATCTGAAATATCATGTGATGAATGAGATTTCTGCGAGGAAGATTTTGGAGATCCTAAAAGGCAAGTACTTGACGAAGAGCATTGAGAATTGCTTGCATTTGAAGAGGAGGCTTTGTCGCTCCCGCTTGAATAAGGGGATTTCTATTGGTCAGCATATGAACTACATGAAGCTTTTTGCTGATTTAGCTAACATGGAATAGGTGATTAAGGACGAGGATAAGACATTAATTCTATTGAGTTCTCTTCTGGATGAGGAGTATGGGACTTTCATTCTTACTTTAATCAATGGTAAGCAATTTCTTAGCTACAATCAGGTGTCAGCTGCTTTTTTGAACCATGAACTATGATAGAAGGACAATGAGTCTTCCAATAGTACATCAACAGATGTGTTGACTACAAAAGGAATTGGTTTCAATCATCAGAAGGGCAATGGAGATATTGGTAAGTCGAAAACTGATAATAATTAATTGAGAAAGAATTAATGTGCTTTTTGCAAAGAGGAAGGAAACTGGAAAGTTGATTGTCCAAGGCTCAAGAATAATGAGTTGAAATCAGAGGCTAATGTCGCATATGTGGATGGTAATGATTCTAATTCATTTGTATTTTCACTTTCTATCACTCCTACTGTTTGCTATTCAGAGAAATTTGAGTAGATTTTGGATATGGGTTCTACCTATCACGTTTGTCCCGAAAGGGATTGATCTAATTTTGAAAAACTTGATGGAGGCTTGGTGTCGTTTGGTGATGGTCACACATGTCATATGGAAGTGATATGTACAATTTGCATCAAGTTGTTTGATTTGATGGTGTGAGAGTTGAAGGATGTGAGATATGTAACCTCAGTTATGAGTGTGATTTTGATTGGAGCTTTGAAGGCACATGGTCTGAGAGGGACTTTTGGAGAAGGTATTCTCAAGATGTTCAGTGGTTTATTAATTGTTCTGAAAGGCATTTGACATAACAATATTGTACTACTTGAAGGGTAGTGTAGTTACTGGAAGTTTGGCGGCTTCAGAAAGTTTGGATGGCGATTCTATCGAGTTATGACATTCGAGGCTGGGGCATGTTGGTTTGGATTCTTTGCAAGCATTGACAACACAAGGATTATTGGAAGGTGCTTGAATTGCAATTTAGAGTCTTGTGATCATTGCATTCTGGACAAGGAGATAAAAGTAAAATTTGGCAATGCTATTCACCGCACGGAGGGTCTTATTGATTTGGTTCACATGGACATTTGGGGACTGACTGAGACGATATCACTTGGAGATCATCGATACTTTGTCTCTTTTGTTGATGACTTCTCTAGGCATGTTGGGTATACCATATGAGAAAAATGTTGGAAGCCCTAGATTTGTTCATGAAGTGGAAGAAGTTGATGGAGATTCAGACTCACACGAAGATCATAGTGCTCTAATTTGATTATGTTGGGGAGTACAAGAGATTAGTTCCTGTGATTTGGCTAGAACAAATTGAGTGGCTAAAGAGATGGACTGTGCCTTACTGGAGAAGGTTCAATATTTTTTGTCTAATGCACAATTAGACAAAGTCGTTATGGGTTGAGGCTTTGGTGTCTGCTAGCCATTTTATGAATATGTTGTCGTCTGGGTAGGAGATAAAACTCTATTGGAAATTTGGTTGGTGGAGCTGCTCAAGACTATGATTTGCTGAGGGTATCTGGATGTCCTGTCTACTTTCGTGTCAAAGAAGGTAAATTGGATTTTCGAGCAAAGGAGTTTGTGTTTTTGGGTGTCAAATGAAATTTGAAAAGCTACAAGTTGTGGGACAACAAAAACAAGAAGTTTGTGTTGAGCAGGTACGTCACGTTCGATGAGGGCTTCAATATTGAGGTCTGACTCTTAGCAGGTTGAAAGTATGAAGACCAAGACGGTATCACAACAGGTGGAGGATGATGCTACTTCACGTTCTCAAGTTGGTTAAGTATCATTTGTGACCTCACCGGATGGTGATCATGTAGCTTGTTTGGATGCTGAACATGTTGAAGAAAAAGTTATTGATTTGATTGTAATTAGAAGAACCAAGAAGAATATGCAAAAGTGGGTTGCGAAGAAGCGTGGATTTCAAGTTAGTAAGCTTGATCAGCTCAAGTTGAAGACCGTTGTTCTACATAATGATCGTGATGAAGAGATCCATATCACTCAGATTCGTTGTTGTAGATTTGGTTTCAGTTGATGATTGAGCTTTGTGAAGCTCGTTTGGATGAACTACGCACAACTTGATCTCTTGGGCAGGGGGCACATAGGCAGCCTTCATAGTGCAGCTCGTTTGCTGAGCTGAAATTGGTGATTTGATGTGTTCGGCTCAGATTCGATGTGTTTGCTGAGTTGTAGTTGACGATTTGATTTGTTCGGCTTAGATTTGAGAAATCTTCACCGAGGTGGAGAATTATAAGGGAGAAATAAAAATTGAGTTATTTTAACTCCTGTTGGAGTTAGCCATGAAAAAAGAGCATGTCAAAAATAAAGGACCTACTTGATGTCATCAGCATACCTAGAAAGAGTTCAGATGAATTTAGTGTCTACATAAGTGTTATAGGCAACTCAAAGATTTTTTCAGTGGTTTTTGAATCATTGAATTCTAATAGAGATATGATGGTTTGAAATCGGGACTGTTTTTCAGTTCTGGCGAAGCTTTTGAAAGCTGAAACTAAGCTTTTGAAAGATTTAAGCTCAGTCTACTCTAGGAAAGCCACCTTTCGGAAGCTTCACCAGAGCTTCCAAAAGCTCTGGGTCTAAAATAGTAAATCTGAACTGAATTCAAAATCTATTTCAAGTTGAAATTTTGATTTTGTTTTGGATCCAAAGATTCCAAACTCTGGGTATTTGGTTTCCTTTTCTCTGGCTATATAAGCAATGTTTTTGTACCTAGATTGTAACTAACAAAGGAGAGAATTAGAGTTCTAGTGTTAGTTTGTTTGAGAGAATTTTACAGCAAATTGCGTAGAATTTCTAGTTGAATCTTCAGATTAATTTGTAACCCTTATAGCTCAATTGATTGAATAAGATCTCTCTCCCTTCTGCCCCGAGGATGTAGGCAAATTGCCGAACCTCGTTAAATTGTTTGTTTTTCTCCTTGGTTATTTGAATTCATGCTATATTTGTGTTGGTGATTGACGTACGATGTTTGATACTCTGATATTGATATGAGGTTTGGTGATACCTACGGAGGCCGCACGCAATAACAACCATATGGTGAAGGCAGTTGTCGGGCAACGATGACATTATGATGCTGCTTCACAGATAAAGTATGAACTTTGAGAATGTTAGATGTTATCAGCTGCTAGAGTTGCCATTCGTCGACATTCATTTCCCTCTTAAATCACTTAGCAACTTGCTTACATGGTGATCACTAGTGGCAGATGTTTTTCCCAGTATGGTAATGTAATATCACTTACTAGTCAGTGTCACTCGGAGTCTAGTTCCTCGGACCAACCTTATTGAACTATTAAAGACCTTTCTTGATCATCCCATGTTACCTATATAGTTGTCTAAGACTCAGCTGTGAGCATTTGCTTACTGTCATATAAAGATTTGTTGTTTGAACTGTCTATTGTGTCCTTTTCTTTACCGGACTGTTTTAACTCTGACAAGGTTTCAAATAAAGCTATTCGTGCTTATGCTGTTTTCTGAAAGAATGGTGCTTGGAGGTTTTCCTCTGTAATTCTGTAAACATTGAGAAAATTGTCAACATGTTTTCCACCTTTTGTTTTCCAGTTTCTAGCATTGTTCAATAGTTTCCTTACAGGCATATGTGCACATAAGCAAGGGACGTTTGATGAAATAACTATTGGCAGAGCTGACAAACACTTGCATTTTTGAGAGGCCCATCAGGAATGTTGGCATGAAGTGTCTTGTTAGCCTACTACTTCACTGAACTCAGGGGTATCAAGAACTTTACTGCATGAAATGGGTAACAATTTTTTTTTTTTTTCAATGAGCAGCCATCAAAATTTCTAAACGAACAAACTGAGGCAGCTTTGATGAACATTAGAAGAAGTCTTTGGTTACCAAAACCCAGTTACTCTTACTTATTTTGGACTCTTTTATTGTCTCTAACATTTCCAGCACCATTTTCTCTATCTTTATGCTTCTTTTTTATCTGATGTTATGCTTTTGTTAAGGATTCTTTTTTCCTTGTTGCTGCACTCAATCACTCTGTCTATTTATCACTGTAATAATGTTATCCTCTTAGATTACATGGTCATGGGTGTCATCAACTCTAGTTTAAATGTGCAAACAGGGAGATCCATGCTGTTGATATTTTTAATGTCTCCCTGTCAATCTCATTTACTTTTCTATACATGCCTGTAATTTCATAAGTTGCTGTTCAAAATTATCTATTTCCCACATTTGAATTATTTGTCTTGTAGTGTCTTGCCATTGTGTGGCTTTGGATGTTGAAGGTCGTTGCTATACTTGGGGCCGAATGAGGTATGATGAAAGACAGAATAATGTTATTTCAGGTTGTCACGTGCAAATTCTCACAAGGGAATATGCTTTCAGAAGGGGCAGCTGGGGCATGGAGATACTCGTCAACGGAACATGCCAACGATTGTGTCAGAACTATCAAAGTACGTCTTTCAAATTTGTGTATAATCTCTTGCATTCATAGGTACATTATTTGAATATTCCAGCGTCCACCAACTTTCTTAATTTTCTGTACTGATCTTGTGACATTTTGTTATTTTTTCTTGGGCATGTAAATCATTCATGCATGCTAGTCAATTAGTGTGGGTATACTTTGAAGATAGAAGTAAATACCAATGCTTCTTGCAATATCTGTCAATACTAATAAAGTAAAATTTTATTATTTCCTATCTGCAGGTTCATCTTCATATATCTAATATTCATTGCCTATGGCCCTCCACCTAAATGTGTTGATAGATATGTTGTGTTTACAAACATTTTCACTGCTAGTTAGGGTACTACCATTTATTATTATTATGCCATCTGTCAAAACCTGTGTTCTTTGGAATCTCACCAATTACTTTACTAAGATCAACTGGGTCGTACTGACTCAATACGCTGTTGCAGAGGAGCAGAGGATCTGAGAAATCTAAGATATATATCATGGACATGAAGACTATGATATGTATGTTTACAGAATAACCCAATTTTGTGTGTGGGTTGATATACTGAATGATCCTTGTGCTATAATATCAAATGTAAACTGGGTTATACTTACTCGGGTACACAGATTTGGTTATACTAACTCAAAGACAGTTACGGAGAATCTGAGAAATCTAAGGATATATCATCAGCATGAACATCACAAATTATATGTGCATTTTACAGAATAACCCAATTGTTGTGCGGGTTGATATACTGAATGATACTTAGGCAACAATATCAAGTGTAAAATATGAATAAAGAATTCAAGAAATTACATGCAGAATGAAAATTTAGGAAGGTACAAATATTAGAATTATCAAGAAATCAGATGGGATGATATATTGTAAGATCACCTAGAGGGGGGGTGAATGTGAATGATGGCTAATCTAATGGTCACTTATGAACAAATAATGCGGAATTAAAACTAAGTTGACCAAATTAAAATTTCTTTTAATTAAACACTTATGTATAACTCAAGAGTGTTGCCGAATTCCCCTTGCGAGGCTCTGGACAAGCTCCTCTAGATTCCCCTTGAATGGGTTGAGGTGCCGCGTTGGCTCTCTTGGTTGAATACTAGTGTTAACAACAATCCCAAGTAAGTATGTATATCAATTATGAGCACAAGGGAATATATCATGCATATATAGGATGAACACAATAAATTGAATGCAAGATATAAAATAGAGACAAAGAGAGAGAGAGGGAAGAGTAAGCAATCGCAAACACAAAGGGTTTGTTTCGAGGTTCGAGCACACTTGCTCTACATCCCCGCCTTCGACACACGAAGGATTTCCACTATGCAAGATCCCACCGGATCTCTCCTCGGTGCCGTACACCTACAAACCCTCGGACTCCCAAGTCCCGTACACACGCAAGTCCACCGACTCGCCGAGGCCGTACCTCGAACCACCAAGAGTTCACAACCGAACTCCAACCACAAACAAACAACGAGCACACTGCCCGTTTCCTCAAATACAAAGAAAAGATCTCTTTGATGATCACAACACTTGATCACCTAAAGAGCACTCTCACTACAACACACCTATAGGAATATCTAGCAATGGATAGCTCAAGTGTGGTGTGAGAAAATCAAGGAAAGAAAGCTTTGATGGAAAACTCAAGAATCACTTTAACACTCTCTTGATAAAAACTCCCTTTTGATTGGAAGTATTAGCACTCTATTTTGTGGAGAAAACTCTTCTAAAAGTATCAGAAAAACAGCTCAAGAAATCTCCAAAATCTTAACCTCAAAACAATAGACAAAACCCCCTTTTATAGGCTCCCAGAAAATAGAGCCGTTGGGGCTGTGTCAGTGCTGTCGGTCGACCGCCGGTCGACCGGCCAACGGTCATTTTTCTGACCGTTGCAGCCACCGGTCGACCGGCTCGGTCGACCGATAACCTGGAATGAACTGTCGGTCGACCGACCCGGTCGACTGATATTTCCAGAGAGCAAAGCTCTCTTGGTCGGTCGACCGACCCGGTCGACCGGCCACTGTGCTGACAACGTGCACAGGGCTGTGCACATCGGTCGACCGGACCGGTCGACCGGTTTGGCCTGTCAGCCAGTTTCCAGGTCAGAAAACAGGATTTAAAAATCTTTTATAAAATCCTAAAAATACATAGAAATTCTACAAAAATAGTTTTTACCAATATACTTGAAAGAACAAACATGCTTGCACAAAATCAAGACATGTTATAGATGTTTTGGTCTATTTTTGTAACTTGGAAATATTAGCTCAATCACCAAAATGTATTTTTCCAAAACATGTTTTTCCAAACTTGTTTTTCTAAATCTTCATCAAATACAAAAACAAGATATTTGAGTTCATTTAAAAGCATGGTGTGTATGGATATGATCCACTACACAATCAATATGGAATATCTATGTTTTTGACATAAAGCTCTAATCATGATTTTGGTTTAAAGATATGAACTATGAAATACCAAAATCCAAGATAAATATTTTGTCTCAAAGAAAATCTTTGTTCTAAATAAAAATTCTTTTCTAAACATAAAAATCTTTTATGAAAGCACTTTAAATCAAGAGTTCTAATCAAGAGTGTGTGTGTGTGATATAACTTGAGCAATCCACCAACTATCTATCCTTTACATTTTTACAAAAACAAAAATACAAATTCTATACCTAGACCCAAGTCTTCAACTTCTTGAAGTCTTCCTTGAAGGCTTCTCATCTTCTTGACTTGGTCCAAGCTTGATCCAAAAACTCCTTGGATCACCACATGCAAGCTCCAAATCTTGTTCTTTTAACCTTTGTAGAGCTATGCACCTACTAAGATCTTGATCATGAATCTGTCACTAATTAAACACAAGATCATTAGTAACTATAACTACATGAGTTGATCATCATCAAAACTAGGGTGAAGGGCCTTTGGGCCAACAATCTCCCCCTTTTTGATGATGACAAAACTCATGGAGTTATATATGCATGGATTAAAGTAAGGCTTCAAAGAAGCTCCCCCTTAACTCATGCATACCAAATAAATAATAGATATGTCAATAAAAGCACATGACATGTATGCAATGTAGGAGATGCAATCATATAAATCAAATCATAAATCAAATCTTTTGCTCCTAATTGCAAAATAACATATATGCATAAATACAAATCTTAAATACAAATCTTACTCCCCCTTAAGCAAGGAACCAAACATATATGCATAAATACAAATCTTAAATACAAATCTTACTCCCCCTTAAGCAAGGAACCAAATACTTCTCCCCCTTAAGTAAGGAAATCATGAAAAATCATGCATATAAAATCACAAATTCTTCTCCCCCTTTTTGTCAATCATCAACAAAGGGTTCAAAGAAAAATACATCAAACAAATTTTTCTCCCCCTTTTGTTGTCAAAAATAAGGAAATCAAGGAGGGTTAAATACAAATTAATCAATAAAATTTATATGCGATATAAATTCATGAAGAGGAAGACGTGAAGTTAGCTTCCCGACACATATACATTACATGAAAGAGGGATGACAAGCCCTAATTCACATAACGTATAATATGTCATGCATAAGAGGAGATGTGAAGTTCCCCCTACACACGTATATCATGAAAAGAAGAGTTGTCAAGCTCCTCAAATTATAATATACTCAACATGAATCTACATATGGAAGAGATGTTAAGCTCTCCTTGCATATAGACAATACAAATCAAAAATTTTGAATTTTTCTTTATCAAAAAAAAATTTTAACTTTTTCTTAGTAAAAACAAATTTTGAGATATCAATTGTAAAATAATCAAATTTTGAATTTTTGATACCAATTTCAAAACAAGTACAATGCACAAGCTTATTATGAAATACCAATTTGAAGTCTAATTAAGCTTAGCATTAACAATCTATGTGCTTTAAAAATGTAAGTCCATTTAGATATAAGCACACAACAAATCATATATACGTATGAAGAACTAATATCAATTGAAGGTGATACATACATATATGGGAAAGCAAAAATATGAGTATATACATAAGAGGTCAAATTGATACCAATTGAAAATATCCAATGATACCAATTGAAAATTAAGCTTAAGTGTATATATCATATAATCTACCACATGAAGAATTCGAACTAGTTAAATGAAGGTGTTTAACAACTAGTACGGAATCCTTCAATCAAGGAATAAATCAAAGATTTTCATGAAATATCAATGAAACACAAGGCACTAAAACACTCTAATCCATAAAGTCCATTTAATGTTTTCAAGAGATGTGAGTGTACTAATGTAATGTGAAGCATGGCATCATGAAAATTACAATAAAGTTCAATATTCCTTTAAAACATAAATTTTTGAATTATCATAACTTTTAAAACCTTGAAAATCATCAAAAAAAATTTTATTAAAAAAATGTTTCATAATATATGTATGTTTTGTCAATACAAGAAGCATACATACATATCTCTAACACAATTGAGTCCATATATATAGATTTGCATGAAAGGCAAATGACTCAAGAGGTATCCATGTATATCTTAATGTTTTGGCAAAATAACCATATACATGAAATGAAATCACATGATCATAACATAAATCCGAATGGGAATACAAGTTTAAGAATGTAATGATCATCAACATAAGGCTATACTAGTACATCTAATAGGCACAAATAAGCATTCAACCAATCATATATAGATTTATTTGTGGTCCATAAGGTGTACAAGTATAAATCCAAGTGTTGACAAATACTAACATCTAAACTAATATTCAATACAATGTAGCATCAAAAATTTTGAAATCACAAAAGAATTTATCCATAAAAATAGAATCATGTGCAATACTTGAAGAATAGATAACTAGTTTAAATGGATTTTTGACAAACTAGTTAAAGATCCTTAAAAAATATAAGATCATATGTATTTCATGAATACTACTAAATACATAAAAGTTCAAGCACTCATATTCCATAAAGCTCCAAATTATATATTTTCTTAAAGATTGAGTGTTCAAAAGTTATGTAAATAGTATCTACATGAAAATAGTCATTGAAGCCCAAAACGATCATAAGTCAAATTTTTAACAACAAATCATGAAAAATCATTTTTCACTAAAATCAACAATTTTCATGGTATATGTATGGTTTATACAAATCTAACAATATGCATACATATCCCAAAAATAAAAGAGTCTATTAAATGTTTGCATGAAGGCAAGAGACTCACGGGTATACATGTATATTTATTAGATTTGAATTAAGCATGCATATACATGAAGTAAATCACAAAAATTGGCAAAACATGTATATATGAGAATTATCAAAACTAGATTATACATATGCATAAAGTGGATACAAGTGAGCATGAAGTTCAATTATTTAAGAGTCAATTGTAATTCACTATTTGTATATGTATACATACAAGTTTGATATATTCTACATCTAAGCATGTAAATACCACATGAAGCACAAATCAAACAAAATCATGAACATGCTATGAATGTATGAAATAAGTAAAAGCATGTATATAAAAATAGGAGTTAAGAAATTGTTACCAACTTCAAAGCTCCAAGCATGGTGGTCTTTTCCACCAAAATTTCCTTGATAGCAATGCATCTATAAGAGTGTCCATCATATCCATTGCATTCACTACCAAGGCACCAATCCTCTCACGTTTTGTGAGAGCCCTCACCTACATCAAAATCAAAGGGTGGGGGTTTTTGGTACCCATGTTTTCTTGGGTCCTTTGGGGTTAGCATTGTTGTAAGGAACCCAAAATCTATTATACTTAGCAAAATATAAGTATGGTTTCTTATCAAAACAATATTTTGCTAGATGGCCTTTGCGGCCACAATGTGTACAAATGTACACCTTAGCATGATGCTTATGAGTGTGATTGTGATCGTGATGTGCACCATAAGCATGAGCATGATGAGTATGTGCATGAGCATGGGGAACTTGTTTCTTTTGAAACAAGGATTCCAACTTAGAATGATTAAATGCACACGAGTTCAAAGTTGAACTCAAATTATTCATCTTATTTTTCATATTCTTAATCTCATTAGATGTGGCATGAAAAGCATGATGAGATGAAGAATCATTTTTCTTTTTCTTTTTAGAAACATTATCTTTTCCTTTTTCAACAAATTTTCTTTTAAAGATTTATTTTCTTCCAAAATACTTTCTTTTTGTTTTTCAACCATAGCAATATTATCCTTCAAAATAGTGTTCCCTTCACATAAATCATTCAATTTAGACATAAGGGAAACATTCTCATTTTTCAAATCATTATTTTCCTTTTCTAAACATGCAATGTTATCTCTACATGAATCATGTTCATTATGCATGCAAGCAATGTCCTTTTTCAAATTTTATTTTCTTTCTTAATTATGTCATATCTTTCAAGCAATAATTGGCATAAAGAATTTAGCTCATCATATGACATACTAGCATCCTCATCATCGGATTCGGTATTTACCTCAAGGGGGTCATCCCCTTGGACCATGTAGCACTTGTTGGAGGTGTCGCTTCCAACATTCGAATCGCTCCCCGCAAGGTATTGTTCATTTTCGCCAAGGGAGATGAGGGTGTTCCAAACTACAAAAGCCATATCAATATTAGCAACCCTAAATAAGTAATCATCATTTAGGGTACTCTTCAAAGCATTTAGGGCTTTTGTATTAGCCTCAAGATTCTTACCATCTATACAATAAGCATTATTAGTAGTGGCAAGATATACATTATAACCTAGGGCTTTGAGGAATAATGACATCTTAACTTTCCAAATGTGGATGTTAAGAATGTCAAAGGTGGGTGGTGACATAAAGTCCATGGTGAGGTGTGTGTGTACAATAAATATTGTGATTAGCCCAAATGTAGGATCTTTAACTCTTAGGTTGTTAGACCCTTATCAAGAGCACTAGCTCTGATACCAATTGTAAGATCACCTAGAGGGGGGGTGAATAGGTGATGGCTAATCTAATGGTCACTTATGAACAAATAATGCGGAATTAAAACTAAGTTGACCAAATTAAAATTTCTTTTAATTAAACACTTATGTATAACTCAAGAGTGTTGCCGAATTCCCCTTGCGAGGCTCTGGACAAGCTCCTCTAGATTCCCCTTGAATGGGTTGAGGTGCCGCGTTGGCTCTCTTGGTTGAATACTAGTGTTAACAACAATCCCAAGCAAGTATGTATATCAATTATGAGCACAAGGGAATATATCATGCATATATAGGATGAACACAATAAATTGAATGCAAGATATAAAATAGAGACAAAGAGAGAGAGGGAAGAGTAAGCAATCGCAACACAAAGGGTTTGTTTCGAGGTTCGAGCACACTTGCTCTACATCCCCGCCTTCGACACACGAAGGATTTCCACTATGCAAGATCCCACCGGATCTCTCCTCGGTGCCGTACACCTACAAACCCTCGGACTCCCAAGTCCCGTACACACGCAAGTCCACCGACTCGCCGAGGCCGTACCGCGAACCACCAAGAGTTCACAACCGAACTCCAACCACAAACAACGAGCACACTTGCCCGTTTCCTCAAATACAAAGAAAAGATCTCTTTGATGATCACAACACTTGATCACCTAAAGAGCACTCTCACTACAACACACCTATAGGAATATCTAGCAATGGATAGCTCAAGTGTGGTGTGAGAAAATCAAGGAAAGAAAGCTTTGATGGAAAACTCAAGAATCACTTTAACACTCTCTTGATAAAAACTCCCTTTTGATTGGAAGTATTAGCACTCTATTTTGTGGAGAAAACTCTTCTAAAAGTATCAGAAAAACAGCTCAAGAAATCTCCAAAATCTTAACCTCAAAACAATAGACAAAACCCCCTTTTATAGGCTCCCAGAAAATAGAGCCGTTGGGGCTGTGTCAGTGCTGTCGGTCGACCGCCGGTCGACCGGCCAACGGTCATTTTTCTGACCGTTGCAGCCACCGGTCGACCGGCTCGGTCGACCGATAACCTGGAATGAACTGTCGGTCGACCGACCCGGTCGACTGATATTTCCAGAGAGCAAAGCTCTCTTGGTCGGTCGACCGACCCGGTCGACCGGCCACTGTGCTGACAACGTGCACAGGGCTGTGCACATCGGTCGACCGGACCGGTCGACCGGTTTGGCCTGTCAGCCAGTTTCCAGGTCAGAAAACAGGATTTAAAAATCTTTTATAAAATCCTAAAAATACATAGAAATCTACAAAAATAGTTTTACCAATATACTTGAAAGAACAACATGCTTGCACAAAATCAAGACATGTTATAGATGTTTTGGTCTATTTTTGTAACTTGGAAATATTAGCTCAATCACCAAAATGTATTTTTCCAAAACATGTTTTTCCAAACTTGTTTTTCTAAATCTTCATCAATACAAAAACAAGATATTTGAGTTCATTTAAAAGCATGGTGTGTATGGATATGATCCACTACACAATCAATATGGAATATCTATGTTTTTGACATAAAGCTCTAATCATGATTTTGGTTTAAAGATATGAACTATGAAATACCAAAATCCAAGATAAATATTTTTGTCTCAAAGAAAATCTTTGTTCTAAATAAAAATTCTTTTCTAAACATAAAAATCTTTTATGAAAGCACTTTAAATCAAGAGTTCTAATCAAGAGTGTGTGTGTGTGATATAACTTGAGCAATCCACCAACTATCTATCCTTTACATTTTTACAAAAACAAAAATACAAATTCTATACCTAGACCCAAGTCTTCAACTTCTTGAAGTCTTCCCTTGAAGGCTTCTCATCTTCTTGACTTGGTCCAAGCTTGATCCAAAAACTCCTTGGATCACCACATGCAAGCTCCAAATCTTGTTCTTTTAACCTTTGTAGAGCTATGCACCTACTAAGATCTTGATCATGAATCTGTCACTAATTAAACACAAGATCATTAGTAACTATAACTACATGAGTTGATCATCATCAAAACTAGGGTGAAGGGCCTTTGGGCCAACAATTATAACCTGCTACAACATATCCTGTCTAAATTTCTTAGGTAGCCATTTTATGTCGCTAATCTAGGCAAGTTGATCATTGTTGGGATCATTTTGTCCCAAATTGCAGGGCTCAACTGACATAGATATTCTCAAAAAAGATCGACATAAAGATCTATTGTTCTTAAATTTCTCGGTGAATATTGAAAATAATTGAGTACATCTTAGTGCATGGCGTGTGGTTCCACATCACAATTTGAGATTTATTATTCTTAAATTTCTCAGTGAAGGTTGAAAATAACTGATATTCCCAGTGCATGGCTTGTTGTTCCACATCACTTTTCATTTTGATGCCTATATGTGAAGTGCACGTTATACAGTGTCCAAAGACATCTAAAATCCAGTATGTTGAACTAGAATGAAAGTACTAGTTCATTTGGTTGATGATGATTGTGATGATATAAATATTTTAGTCGTAAAGAATCCTTTAGCCTTCTAAGAAGATGATGGTGGAAAAGGTAAACGAAAATTGATACTTTTTCCAGGGGCAAGCGGGTAATAGTCATTCGATGAAAGGAGGCTGGAATTAAGAAATATGGAACAAGGTTTGTCTTTGAATCAACATCAGTTTTCAGGAAAAAGATGCAACACTGTTGGAGGGTACATTGTGAAGAATGGTCAAAAAGAAAATTGCCAGTGCCTCTACTTTCCAATATTTTACCACACTAATGATGATAAGTGGGAGGCGACTCAAACTGTTGCCAGTACCTAGGGAGTTCACATGTTCTCTCACTTATTTTGTTGATTATAGGAAGTTTGCCAACTGGACACCCTACAGCCTATGACAGATATTTCAAGTAAATTTCTTAGAACCAGAACATGGGATTCTTGTTCTTCTGGATACTCTTGATTGCAGCACAGAATTTTCTTTAACACTTGTACTCTTTTATACAAGTTGTACTTTATAATTTAGCGGAACATGATGCTTCAGATGAATTTTCTACATGTTTGAAGCATTTTGATGCAACTATAGAGTATTAGTAGATTGCCAGGAATCTAATATAGATTCATTGAGCACATCCTTCCCATTCAAATACAAATCCATTGAATATTGCAAATGCCTTGTCATTTTAACATACAACATTTATAATGATAATACAAAAAACTGAATGATTTTCTGTTTCTTGCCTGTATATCAATTTGTCGCAAAATGGGTCTGTGGGGCTCATATATTTACTGCTGATCATGGTCTGAAAGCTATGAAGCCCGTACACTAATTGTGTTAGGGTTTTGGACATCCTAGGCCATGATTTAAAAACCTTGTTGCTGTTAGCCATCCATTTTATGTCCACTTGATGCATAGTAAGAAAACTCAAAGGTGTTAAAATTTGTTTTTAGGCAATGTAAATGATCTAGATCAAGATGCCCAAAACCAATTCCAAAAACAAATTACCAATTTGAGCAGCTCATCTTTGAATTTGAATGGGAAGGTTTTACTTCCTTCTGGAGGAGCTAAATCACTCTCTTTGTACATAAACTAGCCATCTCATTTACCATTTATTCAATTTGATGCATGTAGGTTGATTGTTGTAATTCATATGACGAATTTGAAGATTATATAGTTGACTTGACAAATGGAGATGTCTAAGTAAAAGTTTGAATTTAGAATTCTCTAGAATATGTAACCATGCATATAAGCTCAACAGAGTGGAATATATACATGTGTATGTTTATCTCACCTGCTTATTCCGCATAGGTGGGTATTTAATGTGAGGATCCACTTGATCTGCAAAAGGAAAATCTTTAGAATGCAAAGCAACATCATTTTTATGTTGCTTATGCATCAAGTGAACACAAAATGAACCTTTAAATAAAACGGGGTCTTAAATGCATAGTGTACTCCACGTAATTGTTAGGCCTCACCGCTGACGGGCCTCACCGCTGACCATGCACAATATAGATAACACATGGGTTAACATTTTTTTTTTTTTGATAGTCCACTTGTTGCACTTATGAGACATGGTCCAAAATCGCGGTCTCGGCGGGCATTGTGACGCATCGGTCGCGGCGTCACGGATTGGTCTTGGGCGATATGTGCAAAAACCACATAGAAAATTCAAAAAATTCTGAAGAAATCACGATAAATTTTTAAAAAAATGTAGACACCAATATTTATGTGCCACATGTACAAGATAGTCAAAATTTGGTAAAATTATTTTTTCTATAGTAGGAGTCAAAAGAGAGGATGGTAAATATAAGAAAAATTCTAAGTAGTTTATAAAAACACTAAATGAAGAGGGCTAATATGCAAATATCAACAAAAATATCAACAAATATCAACACTAAATTTGAGAGACCGGGTGAGAGGGGGAGAGAGGGTGAGACAGAGAGAGATCGGGTGAGAGAGGGGGGGAGAGAGAGATCAAGTGAGACAGAGCGGGAGAAAGAGCAGGTGAGAGGGGGGAGGGCGAGAGGGGGAGATAAAGAGGGGCCGAGAGAGCAGGTAAGAGGGGGAGAGATCGTGTGAGAGAGGCGGTCACGACGATCGGGCTGGCGGGGGAGACAACGATGACGATGATGGGCGGGGAAGATGACGACGACGGTGACGGGTGGGGAAGACAACGACAACGATCGAGTAGGTTTTTTTCCTCTTTTTTTCTTTTTAAAGTCGCCCATCGCGGGTCTACAACGACCAAACCTCAGTTGGTGCCGACTTGACCGAGTCAACCCGAGTCATATCAGGACTCGGTCGAGTCGGTCAAAACTTGGTGCCCAAGGCGATGGTGTCGCGATCTCTCGTCACGGTGCCCGTCGATCCGGAGGCGACTCGGCCGAATCAACTCTATATTGGCTATGTATTTGAGCCTTGTGAGAAACCTTGGGTATCTTGGAGTACCATTTCCTGCTTATCACAAGTATGCTTATGATAAATGGTACAAGCATCACCTTTTGTTCTAACTTTTTTTGGGTCCTATTAAATCAGTTGAAGAAACTGAGAATTGAGTATAGTATTGATTAAGGCAATGCCTGGAATATATAGGCACTGCAATTACATAATAAGACAATATCTACTCCTAATACAATTAGTATTACATAATCTTAATCCTATTACTATTCTTAACACCCCTCGTAAATCCACGATGGATGAAAAATTGTGAGTTTGAATGAAAGAAAAATAGAAAATAAAATTTTGAAAAATATCTACTAAAAAATCTAAAAACTGATGTTGATCGCACATGACACACTTTATGGCACTCTTTAAAGATCGATGTATAGAAAACTTGTATCTTGAGCACCCCTCACACGCACATGATGGATGAAACATTAAGGGTTTGGATTAGTGTCAACGACAAGGAGATGGATACCGATCGATGATGGAGTAATTTTTTGAAGTTTAATCTAAGTTCCTTTCACTTGTGGCAAGGTGGACTTGAGTCTCTAAGCCTCTTTAGAATACGCAGGGCGGATTCCAGAACCCATGGTGTCTCTTTTGCGTAGCGAGGCAGACTTTAGAATAATGCGAAATCCATCTATAGAAAAGAAGATTGGTCAAAGGAGAGGAGATAGATGGGTTTTGAGAGAACTCTAAGCTTAGTAGAAGAGGAGGTATTGAAAGATACTCAAACTCAGGATAAGAGAAAATTGGTCGAACGAGGAATATGACCGCTAAATCTTGATGTTGGTGATCACGCGTAGCCATGAAACTGAACTCATTGAAGTCGAAGTCAAAGACGTCGTGGCGATAAGCAAGTAGAGAAACTTCGACGAGTGAGGAGATTTTGATAAAATGCAAAGCGAAAAGGTGGCCCGGTGCTAGGCACATGCTACAGGAGCGTGGCCCAACGCAAAATTCGTCTACAATAATCAGTAGAAGAAAATTTTAAGAGGTTCTGATATCATATTAAAGTCCCCGTCACTACACTAAAACTCTGAAATTAAGTAAAAATTTAGGTATTTATATTTTAACATGCCTCATAGGTCGAGCACCCTTTTTATGAGCTGAAATATGGGCTTTTTGTGCAGGCGGTATTTTTGTTTTTAAATCTACTTTTAAATGCACGTCCAGTGAAATTTGAACCCGAGCTACTCTGATACCATAGAATTATGTATATTATTGATGAAGGTAATGCCTTGAATTGTGTATATTATTGATGAAGACAATGCCTGGAATATATAGGCACAATGTTCTAAAAATCGGTTTCATTATTCGTGCGGTCCAACCCTGAATAATGATTAATCGGAGATTATCGGGGATTAATCGTTTTTGAAAATTTTAATATATTTAATTATATTTATACACAACTACATATGAATATATACAATTAATTATTGAAAGTACCTAAATATTATACAAGACAATATCTAGATGTGAAGTTATAAATCATGATATGATGAACAAGATAATATGAATAAATAGTAAAAAAATCTCTTCACATTAGTAATCTAAGATTTCAAATTTTGCAACATAAATATAAATCAAAGAACTTACTTGTAAAATAAGATAAATAAAAAAATTTGTCAATTTATCAATCAAAATAATGAGCCTTAAAGAATGATGGAGAATGATTGCTAAATAAGTTAATTTGAAAAATAATCAAAAATATTAAAACATAAGTATTACTTTATGCAAAATATATAATAATAAAATGTCATAATTCATTTACTATTTAATAAATAACAGTTCATCTGTTATTTAATAAAAAATCATTATCAAATCATCAACATCACAACATAAACTACTTAGCGATCCAACACACACAAAGTGATTAGTTTTTCAAATAAAAAATATATGAAATACCTAACTGATTAATCTGGGATTAATCGGATTAATCGGGGATTAATCACACATTAATCGGGGATTAATCAGAGATTAATCGTTTCGGACCCGATTAATCGCTCGAGCGCATAATCAGAGCGATTAATGTAATATTAAGCGGGTTGTCACTGAATAGGATTAATTGGCCGATTAAGCTGATTTATCTGATTTTTGGAACAATGTATAGGCAGTTTAATTACATAATAAGAAAATCTTTACTCCTAATATTAGTATTACATAATCTTAATCCTTGTACTATTCTTAGCAGGTCTATTATATTATTCTTTTTCTCCGTAAAGCTCTATCATGCACCATGTCAACAACTATCCTCAATTCCAAGTTCGGTTTGTGTCTTTCCTCATCAACTATGATCCTATCATCCCTAACTAGCAATTCTTCATGACCTATTTACAAAGGGGCGCAAGCAAATATAATTTTATCTGGTCCTATTCATTCCAAATTCAAAATTTCTTGAATACGGTTGATTACTTTACAAAATCTGCGTATGAATATGGTGTCCCATACCTTGATATTTACCTAATGTGAATCCAAATTGAAATATCAATGTGCATTTGAATTTGAATGGGAAAGATTCGGTGGGTTACTTATGTTACTTAAATATATAAAAAACTATGACATCGTAATCCAAAAGATGACTGGTATCTAGTGTATCGAGTTGCAGACACTTCACAAGCAGTTAATGTAGGAATATACTCTTCCATTTAATAATGTGACACATATTTATGACTTTTTTTGTAATATTAGTTGATGTCATTGTCATAACTATATTTTTATTGTAAAAAGTCAAGCATACTAAATAAGCAACACAACATTTTAATTTATTCACTTATATTATATTTGTAGAATTATTCTTTGAAATTTGTATTCGCATGTGTATTCACTTTCTTGAATACCTTATTATATTTGTTTCTGATTTTGACAAATATGGTAATGGTTTTCATGATTGTTAAAGATCTGGATCCTTATTTCTTATTCGGGTCACGAAAACAAATAAGAATATACATAGATTGGTATCCGCTTTGTATCTCATCTATTTGCACGCCTATTTTTACACGCTGAAACCACCGTAAGTGATAACAACCACTGGGAAGACAACACCATTGTTCTCAAGTTCCGACCTTTTGGGACATTCTACGAACCCGTCTTCTCCATAATGCTCCATCACTGTCACGTCCTTAATTATCCATAATTCCAAATTTGTTTTGTCCCTTATCCTAGTAGAATGTTCAATTATGATCCTATCATCCTTATTTTGTGCAACAATTGATCAACATCCTACATTTTCTACCCACTTTATAACAATTCCTGTTATATTTTATCTTGAATTTTGATGCTGCCTCTGATTCCCAACAATTCCTTGTTTCTTTTTCAATCTTTCTTTTTTACTGCTCATGCATGTGAACATTCTCATTTTAGCACTTTCACTTTTTCTTGGGGATATTGTTTCTTCACTAGTGAAAATTCCAACCTATAAAGAGTGGCTGGTCTTATTGCTCTCTTAGATTTTTCAGGCAAAATAATGGGTACACTGTAATTGCATAATAAGTGCTTTATCACTTTTTTTGATTTGCTATAATTCTATGGATTAAACTCTTTCATGATGGATGTGATTAAGCCTAAGTAATGTAGACAATCACTTTTTCTTTCTCGTGGCCATCAATGTTATTGATGGCTTCATTTTTCTCATCGTATCACTAAAGTTATAGTTTATAATTTTGTTTTGTTCTACTAACTTGAATATCTAAAGTCTAGCGATTCTCTCTTTCAGTCTTGGATTAAATCCATTTCTAGTTCAACAACTAGAATAACATCATCAGTGGAAAAAAAGAAGAAATTAGTAAACTTAGTAGTTAATTTACTTAGTAGGTTCATATATAACTAATGCAAAGAGATAAACTTAATACCATGGTTCATAGTCGCGGTCTTGACCTCCGACTCGGCGGGTACTGAGACGGATCGGTCTCGGCGACTTGGATCGGTATCGGGCGATACACGCAAAACGCTACATAAAAAGCTCAAAAATTCTGAAAAAATCACGACAAATTTTAAAAAATGTAGATATTCGCGTTCATGTATTACATGTCCAAAATATATCGCCTAGCACGCTAAACATCAAGCAAAAGTATAAATACACGCGTCGTCGGTAGAAGCATATCAAAATACACGCACAATATAATAAATTGCACAAACTACATTCATAAATACATGCTAATGTAATTATTTTCACATTGAATTGCGATGAGGTAAAAAATCATCATAATGCCGAGTCGACCGAGTCAACTCCGATTCTCGGCTGAGTCGGTCTCCTCTGAGTTGAGTCGACCGACTCGTGACTCAGACTCATCTCGGAGCGGGCCGAGACGGATACGACTCGGCCGACTCGTCTCCGACTCGGCCGAGTCTTTGAACCGTGCTTAATACCAAACGTGATCTAAGCCTTTAGTAATAGAAATGTGATTTGTTCTCCATTTATTTTAGGCTTATGATCGCTACATAGGCACATCATGAATCACCTTAACATAGACGGCTCGATAGCTGTTGGTTTTCTAAAACCTATGTTATTTCTCAACTCTTGCACATGTCTTTTAGAAATCTACGGGAGCCATGTTTAGATCATCTCTCTTCTCAGTTTCACTGTAAATTGGTTAAGTAGATAGCTTCCATACTAGGCCTCCCTAGGAAAAACCTAATTTATTTCAAAATTGATCAAAGTCTTTATTGATGCTTGATTATTCCCCCAACATTTCATAGTACGTCTTGTTAGTTTAATACTTCACTTTATAGTGCTTTATTTATACCTTTGTCCTTTTAAATAGCTTCCCAAGTGCGCTCCACACATTAGAGATTTCATCCTCAAGATTTTGTTGAACAAGTTAGCTTTCTTTAGCTCATATCTCTAGAAGATTATCAAATCTCTTGAGATATCATTTCCCACCACATTTTACGTTTTTAAAAATCTTTCTTCATGAATTATTCACTCAAATAACCTTAATTTAGTGATAATAGAGAAATTTCGAATTTCAACTTGTTGAAATGTTTTTATATTTACATGGTTATGAAAACATAATTATGAAAACAAACTTCACCATTTCTCTCTAATTTCCTTTATTTACAGTTTTAATAAAACTCTATGGGCTTAACTTCTCACACACCCACTGTTACATAATTCTTTAACGCTTCTCGTGCCTTAGCAAAATCCTCCTCAGATTCCTTAGTTTCCCAACCTTATCGATTTTTGCTTTGTTAGTCTCCTCTTCAAAATCCTATATACTTTTTTCTAATATTTTATTTATTTCCTTTATTTTTGCTAATATTTTCTTAGGATGCCCCTTTTGTTTTAACTATCTTTTGCACTCACCCCCATCACCAATATTCCTAGATGAAATCATTCTTCAAGAATCTAACTTGATGTTTTTAATACAATTAGATGTATTATTATTCAACAAAGTATAGTTTCTTCATTCCGTAATCCTTTTTTTTAATTATTTTATCCTTGTGAGCATGGTTTAAATCTCGGTTTTCGGTATGAATATTATGCAATGGTTTTTAGTATCAATATTGTCAATATCGACCATATTAGCCACATTGGAAATATTAGCCTCGTATCGGCCGTTATAATAGGGTTAATATTGTATTGGGTACTTCAAAACCCGATACGGGATATATCAGAATCAGCTGGTATTTGAAACCATGCGTTGGAGAGCATTTTCTCTTTTAAGTGTATCCTTTTAGATTCTTTTGCTCTTAGTGTTATACTTTTTCCTTCTACCTCTTAATACATATGTCTAACACCAAGTTCTCCATAGGTGCAACTTTTGCAATGCTACTTTATCTGCTTTCCTTGAAAATAAATACTTAAAAGCGGCATAGCTGGCAATTATTTGGTCCGCTTTTTAAGAAACTTTAGCACTCATCTTACTGTTATTATTAGATCATGTGCCATAGAACTACATATGACTACTATTTGGTTGATTTTTTATGAATTCTAGCATTTATCCCTCTTTATGTATGATCAGATTTCATGTAACAATCTTATATCATATCTCCTCCTGCAAGATTTATAACTGTCATTTTATCACATTCCCCTCCCTTTTTACCTTTAAAACATCATTGTTTATACAGAGATCCCCTCCCCCTTTCTCAGTCTCTTTTCCTTTACATCAAAGTTAATATTTTTGTTTGTTTCATTTTCTCATCTTTCAACTTATCCACTCAGTTTTCTGGACAAACAACTTTTCTAAGATTAGGATTGTCAAGGAGTGTCGTTCAAATCAATGATGGAACTCTATGCTCATGCTATGGAGATTAATTGTTTATGGATTTAAACTGGTGGCCTAAGATATACATATGTGTATATACACACTTATATTTATACTGGCTATGTTGTTTCTTGCTAGTAGTGTCTTTTTTCCCCACAGATGCCTATGTTACTCTAGTATTACATGTATAGTTTACCTGGTGTGTAGACATTTTTTATAGTCGTTGTCCATGCCTTTTCTGGTTGGTTTTGCCTCCTCAACTGTATCACTTCTGGTGAAATAATTAAATATAGATAATGCATAACTGCAAAAACTGATGATTCGTTTAGTAATTGTAGCACTTTCAGAGCAATATTTGAGATTTTCAATATGCTCTTTTACAAGCACAGATACAAAGTTATTAGAGCTAGTGCCGGGAGGAACCATACAGTAGCGGTAACTGAAGATGGGAAATCCTTCTCTTTTGGTATGAACAAGCACGGGCAGTTGGGAACAGGTTCTACAAAGAATGGTATGACAATCATGCACTCTTTTTTTGATTGGGCATTTAAATAAGGAAATTTTGCCTAGAAGAGTTTAAGTGTGTATATGGAATTACTTAAGCTAAGTATCATCTTTTACTATCTTCAACATGCATGCTGATGCTGCTGGTTGTTTATTGTTGAATTCGAACACCAATCATTCATTATCTGCAATATTTGATGCCATACTGATGGTTTTTTTTGAATTGAAACAAAACTTTAGATGCATGCAAACAAACCCATCAAATAGGCATGTATGATTTGGATGAATTGATTTTTTGTTGAGGCAGCATTTTAACCAATTCAATATGTTCCAGTTTATTCAATATGTACCAGTCACGTTAAGCGCATCGTAGGGAGTAATAGCTTAATCCTTCTGCATGTCAGAAAAATAAAGCATCACCTGTGAAGTGGATAGGCCACCCCATAACTAATTATGAAGTGCATTAGATATTTGGAATTACAGAGCAACTCTCTCAGCATTTCTTACTAGCGATGTGATGTCAGTAGGTGGTGCCTTTTAGTAAGCAGTTCAAGATACAATTCTGAAATATGTAAATTGTAAGTCTTTCAAAACTATGTTACATCTGTGCATTACTTGTAGAAAGTGACAGGTAACGGAAGGGATAGGCAAAGAAGAAGATTATAGCCCAAAGCATCTGGATCCCCAGTGCACAGCATGGGCGTTTAGATTTTCTTGTCCTTAATTTGTTCAATCACAGCCCACAACGTCTAATATACCAACAAATCAGCAATCAAGTATACAAACTTTTGGGCCATTTTTTCATTGCCCTTTTTTTTTGTTTAGTCACGATAGCCATCAGCGAATGTGCCCAACTATCATTCAAGTTTCTGATGGACTGAGTTTGAGCCAATGACCCAAAACAAAATTTGAATGTTTTGTAGATCTATATCCTATCCATGCCTGGCGTGTATCATCATCCAAACTTTTATCTTCTTAAATGATTTGGCTATAAAATCTCTTCAAGTAGGCCAGTCAACTGGTCGAGTTCGGGGTGGTTACGGGTGGTACTAGATCCAGACCTGTTTAACCAAGCGTGTACCATCCTTGCCCCGTTTACCGACGGGTTTAGAAAGTGGGTTCCCATGCCCGGACCCACTGTACCCACGTCTCCAGACCTGTTTATCCGTACCCAAAACAAACGAGAGAAGAAAAAAAATCTATGTGATTCTCCCACAAATTTCATCATCACCATCATTGTCATCAATCAATCATGAAGCGGACAATTTATGCACAACCATTTCCTTGCTAAAAGCTTAATTAATTTTCTTCCTTGTTTTTTTTGTTTTCTTACTCAATATTCTAATAAGTTTTCCCATAACAAAAAATCTTTGCAAACTCAAGAGCTAGTTTCTTAAGTTGCTTAGAGACCATAGAAACTTATGTTTCTCGATCTCCATTTTCATTAGTGTCTTCGCAAAGTTTACTGTCATATCAAAATTATGGGAGATCCACAAAATCACCTCAATATCTCATCATCCATTCACAAACACATTAACATTCTTGAAATTCAATCAAAACAAACAAATAAGTAAAATTCGAGGCAATCAGAACCACAACAAGAATCTAACACCGACTGCTTCTGCATCTTGAACTGTTGATTGATGAACCCGATCGCCATCGCTCCTTTCGGCTTTGCGCTCTTCACCATCATGTCTATTAGTAAACCTTCCTCTTCACCGGAGTGGAAATCAGCGTGAACAAAGCCTCCTTCGTGGTCCGTGTTGTTGGTTCCTGACGTACCATACGACATTTGGTAGGCCGACACAATGCGAAACAACCCCGAGCTGTTGATCATGTTGAGATGTGAAGGGACCGGCTCCGAATCGATTCCTTGCTCGATCTTGTTAAGAGAGAGAGAGGCGGTGAGGAGAGGGGAAGTTGAGCCTAGATCTAGAGTTTCAATTCTCAAAGCATGTATTTAAATTTAGGTGTTGAAACGGGTAAATGAGTAATCAAGTATTATTCAAGTAAAATCAGACCCGACCCATTTACTAAACGGGTATATGGGGTAACGAGTATACGTGTACGGTTCTAGAATAATCTTTTCCATGCTGCCTAATCGGGTGGGGTCCGGGTCCAGACCCGACCCATTGACATGCCTATTTTCAAGCCAACTATTCATAGGTCTCGAGTCATACCTTGATTGTTTAATTAATTATGAAGCACATACACTTCAAAGTGAGTGTCATGTTCGTGTCGGACACTTGCAAGTGTCGACATCGTGTCTGATGTAGTGTCGGTTTTGATAAAATCTAAAGATCATGTTTAGATACTTCCGCTTATATAAATTATGAAAAAGAATGTCTATTCAATATAGGCTTATACTATGTGAGTAGAATCTAAACACATTATGCACTAGGTGAGGTATTAATTAAATTATTTTTAGATTTTTATTTTACTTGCTATTTTATTAGAAGTTATAGATTTGAATCATTTAAATTTCACTTTGTTTACCATTTAATTTAATAAAACATTCTAATCTCTACAGGTTTTGATATGCATATACCCACACACATAGTTATATATTGTATCTTCGTATCCTACATTTTAAGAAATTGTCGTGCCTCCGTGTCCTTATGTTGTATCCGTGTCTCGTATTCGTGTTCATGCTTCATATTATACAAATCAACTCTATATTAAAGAAGATAACAATGTGCTTCAAAAGACTGGTCTAGTAGGCTTCATCATTAATTCTTTGATGGAACTTATTAATTGCCCATAAGTTCCCTAGAAGCACGTTTCTCTAGATCTAGTATGCATTTCTGAAAGTGGATATTTCTTTTCACTGATTCGGTGGTGTTGTGGTGGTGGTCATATATTTCTCTAAATCTAGTATACAAGTCGTGGTGGTGTCATGGTCTCGTCATGGTGGTGGTCTCGTCGCGGTAGTAGTCTGATCTCGTGGCGATGTCGTGGTGCTAAGCTCTCTCTCGTGGTGGTGCCGTGGTGGTCTTGTCGTCGAGATATGCTCTCTCTCTCCCCCTATCTGCTCTCTCTGCTCCTCTCTATTGATATTTTATTGATTGATATTTTATAAATTTATCTATATATAATAATAATGATAATAAAATTTTTGCTTGCCGTGTGCCCGTATCCTAATTTTTTTGGATTTTTCTGTGTTCATGTCATGTCCATATACCGTGTCTGTGCATCATAGTTAATTAATGCATGAAAAAGATTATTGCAAAGTTGGGGAAGACGTTGCTCCTCACCCTCATACTGCTCTAGGGAAATCATCTAATGATATATTTGATAGAATAGGAAACAATAAAAGCTTAAATACTTCATTTGGGCTATTAGAATAAATCTCCTTATATTTCTAGAGATGTATACTTTTCTCCTTGCTTTACGAAGACTTTTGTACGCTCCTCCTTGTATCTTTAACTTAGTCTGGAAATCTGCCATTCAGTTCTAGCAGCTAAAAGGTGCCTGTCGGAAAACATGACATAACTACCTTTTATGGGCAACCCAAAAGTCATGTTTGGGCTTGGTTTTAGTCTACTACACCTCATCAGTAAGTACAATTGTAACTATTATATCAACTATCATCAAAGTAAGATAATATTTTTAAAATGCTAGGCCATCAAATATCAACCCTTCTAATGTAAACCCAATCATCGCCCTTGTCCCCTCATGAACTTTGTTTGATTAATCCCATTAATGTTCAGATCCTCCATAACTTCCATTGCAACTGTAGTCACACACACACACACACTCACCAGCATCATGTGATTTCAAAGGCACTGGTCTCTAGAATGCTGGCATCAATGCACATCGAGCCTTATGGAATTCAAAGGCTGCTGAAGGATTCTCTTCAGAGGTCTAACCAGACAATTTGCTGCTCTATGGTTCTCCGTAGAAGTAGAGTATTTTTGTGGTGAGGTCACTATATTGACATCCTTCACTGCATCAATAGAACTCCGCCTGCTTAATTTTAATTAAATTTCAGTGTACAAGAGGCTCAAGTTTTTCTCCCTTTTTCTTTCCTCTTATTTTGGGTACCCAAAATCTTTGCCCTAACATTTTAATCTGAGGATCTAATACCGCTGAGAGAGATATTTAGGGTAACTTCAGATGGGAAGAACAAATTGAAGTTGAAAGAGAGAAAGGAAAAGAAAGAATGGGGGGGGGGAGAAGAAATTTGCATGGTGGAATAGATAAGGAAACATCAGGCATTGTCCCTTAAATCTATTGTTTCATCTAATAATTCCGAAATAATGTAAATTGTACTTCTGGCCTTAACGGAGGATAGATGGAAGGACTTATTTTCTAAATACGTGTATGCGCGTACAGTGTGTGCTGTCTGTTAGTGCAGGGTGTGCATTTTGCGGGTGAGGTTGTGCCATTTGTGGGTGAGTGTGCGCACAGTGCACACATGTGTGTGGGTGTGTATCTCTTGGATATATCTTCTTGTGAATATTCTTTATTCTCCGAGAGGCCTATAAATCTTTTGCCCAATTAACAGAAATTTTTGCAGTTCTTTGGCACCTCTTTGTGAATGTTAATGATCAAGCATTGAAGAAATTGCCAACACCATGTTTTTCAACCCATTAACAGTTCAGTGCTTTCTTTTAGACAACACCACCCACATCTTTTTCCATCGAACTCTAGTTGGCTATGGAGCAAAACTCCTGAACGAGAAGCCTCTTAAAATGTTTGACAAATTTACAATCATCTCTCTGGATATTTGTCTAATGCTTAGAATATGATTAAATACGCGCCTGACAAAATCCTCTCTTATAAAATTCCAAGTTGTTCAAGCACTAGAGACCTACCACCAGTTGGGGTGATACCATAAAAGTATCATCATAATGTGGCTGACTTTGTAGCATGACTCAAAATCAAGATTTGTTACTGATAATTGACCTACTTTCTAGACAGGCAGTCAACCCTCTATTAGGATGAGTTTGCTGTGAACTTAGGCCTTTTCCTTCAAAATGGGTTCGGCCATAAAGACAACTTGAGACAGATTCAGAAAGAATTGACTAAGTTTCATAACTGGTTCTCAACTTGGCATCAAACCCTCTACAATGGTGCCGACATCCATACCTACAAACCTTTGGGCAGTTGAGAGCCATGCGATCGCACCTTGATATGATAGCAAGGCAGCAGCAGGCATTACCCACTTTTTGGTCATGTAATTTAAGGTCATGTAATGATGCATCCTAGCTATATGCATGCAACATTAAATGCAAGAATAAGCAGTTGAGTGCAAGAAAGGAAAAAAACAAAGCCAAACTGGACGAATTTAGTCCAATATTATTGTAGTGATCAAAAATTGACCATTATTTAGATGGTGACACGTCCAAGCAACTGAGCACCCCCTTCGAGACTCCCACGATTATCCACCATCTAGTCCAACAACTCAGTGAAAAATAAATATACCCGTTCCCCTAACGAAGAGGTCGGACCCTGAAAATCTGGACTCTGTATACTCCTTCCAAATCATTATACTTTATGGGAATTATAGGGAAGCTTCTCCTTCCTATCGTGGTTTTCCCAGTTAAGAGTTTTCACGTAAAAATCTTGTCTCTCCTTTTGTGTGCGGTGTTCTACTTACATTCTTTTCACTCCTACTCTCTAATTTCGCTTGTGGTATGGATTGACCGTCTGATTTCTCATGGTGGAAAATGTCCACCATAAACTTGTGCTTTCATTGAGATCTTTGTCCCTACACTTAAAATTTCTCTCCTAAAAATCCAAAACCATCTTAAAAAAAGCCTCTCCTAAGACGCCAATGGCCCCAAGAAAGCAAACCCTTACCCTCAACGGCGCCACGTCAATGGGCAAGGGCATCAACATCATCGGGGGCACGGTTTCTCCATCAGCCATCGATCAGCCGCATAACACTGACTCCTTGCCTCAGGAGGCAGCTGCTAGTGTCCAACCACAATTATAATCAAATTGCAAAGCAGATTTTCAAGTTTAACATTAGCAACCACAACTAAAAAGGCATATGTATATGATATGCAACAGTTCATACATTAGATTAATATATTCTCAAACCAAACTTGATTAACAACTCCGTAACAATTCTAAAGACAGAGAATTAGCTAAATGGTCTTGATTGAAAAATGAAAAACTAGGGAGCCCCACAACTAGGTTCAATCAGGGAGTCCTAAAGTATTTACTAATAGTTTGTGACCTGGAAACTAGGACTCAAGAATGGGATTTGGTCCTACAAGTGCCAAAGACCTCTCTGCATATTCCTAATGGCCCTAACTAGGAGGATTAAAAGGGGGATGCTTGAAGAGAGTGAGTAGCAAAGGATTGAAAGGTAGTATTAAAAGAGCTTTTGCAGGTAGAAGTTTGGAGGGCTAAGAAGAATGGCCACGGGACACGAATACGACAGACATGGACACACGCACACACGAGACAAATAATTTCATAAAAGGTAGGACATGGGGACACGGAGACGTGATACTTTAATATGCATATAAATAATAATAATGTATAAATACAAATGCATACTCATGTCTTTGCATCCAAAAGTTCGCACACAGTTTCCTAACTTCTTATATTGAAACATATTTAAACTATCATAATTTTATAAGAGTTCGAGAAGTGTAGTTTTGATACATAAGAGAGTAAATAAATTTTCAACTATGTAATGTGGCAAAGCAATATAACAAAAATGTATAATATGCGTCCAAGAAGTTCCCAACAAGTATCTTAAGTTAAAAATTCTGTATATTGAGAATAAGTTTGATAAGTGTCAGGAGAGTGTTCAACAAAGTGTTGGTGTCCGACACGACACGGGTGTGGGAGCGTCTGACACGAGTATGACTTTGTGATAGAAGTAACTTTGCTACATAATTTGGGGAAAAAGTAGAGGGGATTGAGATAAGGAGAGATAACAAGGCAACTAGCATTAACTTAGTTACAGGAGATGAATTAACTCACGACAGATGTACCCATGTAGGGATTGGTAACTCTTGACTGGAGCAATAACTATATGAAATAAAAAATAGTAACTTCTTAAGTAATTTCTGAATCAAACATGGAAAAGCAGTAACTTATGGATGGTAAAGAGTAACTCATGAAATGATTGGCCCGTTCAATAAATTTAAATCTATAAGTCATAGTGCATTGAACCTAGACTTCAACTAATCATCAAAAATACCATGACACATAAAAAACTACAAACAAAGTGAGATTTAAATCCTAACAGAGACGTGATTGCATCATGTAGCGAAGGAAGTTCACTGTGTCGTTCAAGGTCATGCAGTGCCAGCATCCATCTTCCTGTTCAGATACTATTCTTCGGTGTCGTAATTGAATGGCTGGTACATCTTGGTAATTTCTGTTTTGTTCTCGATTGCTATGTATTTATATGTTCAAGCGGGATACAGAAGCAACATGTTTGACGTGAATCTTGCTGTATTCTGACCGTATCACATAAGGATGCCCCCTTCCCAGGAACAAAACAAAGCAATACAAAACCAAACTATAGCCAGTGTATTTTTATGATTATAAGAAAGCATTTATCAGAGCAAATACCAAGGCGCCCATTTCCTGAAAAGTCATATCAAGTGCACGTTGTCTAACCAGGTTGAATCATAATTCATATCAACATGCTTTAATCTAATGGTTCAATTACTCTCTCTATTGTACTATTTGTCGTATAATGATTTTCCATTCCTTTCACTTGTATTTGACATTCTTTAGTATTAAATTATAGCATTTATACGTTCAAGTAATCAATTTGTTATCATTTCAATAAGCACCTATAGAATATGACAAATAGTAAAAATAAAAAAAAACTTGTTTAGGTATTGGTGTCAAATGAAAGAGGGGGTCTAAGGATTTTGAAAAAAGATGAAAGATAAAAATAATTGAAGATTACCTAATGGATAAATGAAAAGGCCTTCCACCTTTTCGGATCTCACGCCGCTTCACACCACACACTACTCGATCTTGATCTCACGTTGTTTTACGCTGCACGCTCGATCTTAGCTTAGCAGTTAGAGCTTCACACCCTGTCAAGGGAGGCACGCCCCCTCAAGGAAAAAATACCAAAACATTTTTTTTCAAAATTTTAGTCTACCTTTATTGAAAGCAATATAGCTTTTAAATATGCTTACAACTACAAACTTTTCTCCACGTACCCGATGTGGGACAAAAATAAATCACATGACTAAGAGCAAAAAACTAACACAAGATTACTAAATAAAATAAAAGAAATACAGACTTGAACTAAAAAACAAAAGGAAGCTGACTCGATGTCCTTATCATTCTCGCCGGGTGGGAAGAACTCAACCCTGTTGAGCGTACATGAGGTGGCGACGGCTCGACACATGGTATGGATGTGAAGCTGCTGCTGCTGTTGATCTTGCTGGAGATGTTGCAGATGTAGTTGCTGTAGATGTTGCTGGAGAGGTTGTTGAGATCTTTAGCTGTTGAGGAGGTTGTTGTGGAGAAGATTGTTTAGACTTTTAGTTGTTGAGGAGGTTGTTGTGGAGGGTTGTAGAGATCTTTGGCTGTTGAGGAGGTTGTGGAGGGATTGTAGAGATCTTTGGCTGTTGAGGAGATTTGATTTTTGTGGTTAAAATGGAGATTGGTGGTTGAGTTTTTGATATGTGGGAGTAGATAAAACATGTTACTATTTAGTTTTTTTTCTAGAATTTTGACAAAAGAGATGAAAAAAAATGAAGTAACAAATTGCAAAGGCTCCACTCTAGGATTACCAATTCATTTCAACATTCGCAATGAATAGTTCAAAAAAATTGTACCGATTTCACTCCTGAAATCTTTTCACAAAAAACTTGTATTACAATTCATTTTTCATTACTCATTACTTTTTTAAACCATGCTCTGATGCCAAACTGATGTGAAACGAAAGAGGAGGGTCTATGAATTTTGGAAAAAGATGAGAAATGAAAGTTATGACTAAATATCACTTAATGGATAAATAAAAAGGCCTTTCACCTTCTCAGATCTCACCGCTTCACACCGCATGCTCCTCGATCTTTACATCACGCCGCTTCACGTCGCACATTCGATCTTAGCTTCACAGTTAGGGCGCCACACCTCGCCATGAGAGGCACTCCCCTTCAACAGGGGGAAACCCTACGATAATTTTTCTCAAAATTCTGATATATTTTTATTGAAAATAATGGTGTTTTTAAATAGACTTACAACTTATTTAGTTCTCTCTTACAGTCGATGTGGGATTAAAATAAAATACAAGAGTAAAACAAATACAAGACTACTAAATAAAAGAAAATACAGACTTAGACTTAAAAGGAAGCCGACTCGATGTTCCCATCATTACCCTTGTCATAATAGTGAATACATTCTAATAATTAGTTTCTTGCCATGTATTGCCTAGTTTATGTACCCCAGGTGTACCGTGTATTGCCTAGTTACGTCCCCTAGGTCTGTAGGATCCATGGATTCCCTTCTGCATTCATATTGCAATTTTTTTAGAATTTAACTAGGTAATTTTTATAATTAGCTTTTCTTCATATCTTCTCTACATTCCATTCATATTTTGACTAAAGATGGTAAACTATTGAAATTTATTTAGCATAGATTTAATTATATTTTCACATTCATTATGCCATTTTTACCCCCCAAATTTGTTAGTTGTTGAAACATAACCTAATTTGTGAAATATGGTGACTGGCGACCATATTTTAGAACACTAGTAACTTAGGGCTTGAGAAACTTGGGTGTTCCTAAACGACACTAGGCAGGTGAGCATGCCTGGGTGTTGGCACTTGGAGCCTATGCACACACCGATAGTTAAATGGCTGCCTAATTGATGTTGCCTGAAAGCCGCACCACTTACGCAGCTTTCAAGAACACTGGTGACCTGCATACTCCTTGTGAAATACTGTTGCTACAGGTTGGAAACTTTTAATTTTTCTTATTGCTTCTTTTTTCTTATTGCATCTTTTTGCTATAACTTCTCAGAAATTGAGCCATCTCCGGTCCCCTGTTTGGTGTCTCAAGCTACAAGTGCTTTTTGTGGGGCTGATTTTACTGTATGGCTGTCATCAGTTGAAGGCTCTTCTATACTGTATGTCTTGTAGGATTATCTATTCTTAACCTGTGGAGCATTTCTTTTTGTCCCTTTAGCGACTATCTTATCTGTGTGGTTATATGCCGGGTTCTAGGGCACCTTTCTTTGGCTACTTTACTGATAATTTTGTATGCAGAACTGCAGGTCTTCCACAATATGGGCAACTCGGACATGGGACAGACAATGAGGTTAAGCAGGAAATACTTTACCTAAGTATTATTATTTTATTTCTTTTGTTGACAGTTGACACAGATGAATATTGTCAACTTTCAGTACAATTCTAAAGATAGCTCAGTAAAGCTAGTTTATGAGCCTCAGCCTCGCCCACGGGCAATATCTGCATTTTCAGATAAAACTGTTGTCAAAGTTGCTTGTGGCACAAACCATACAGGTTTGTCTTTCGTTTACCATACTCCATCGAATCATTCATAAATGTGTGAAAAGCAAATAAGTCCACAGTTCTAACTGTTAAAAATTTCTACATGTGAATCTAGTTGCTGTCGATTCCAGTGGCTTTCTCTACACGTATGTTCCATAACCTAAAACTTCTGCTTATGATCATTCATTTCTGTTTATTTTTAAATTTTGTTTTTCCATACCTATATGCTGCAAATTCATTCTGAATCATTTCTGCTGGTCCTATTCTGTTGCCAAGTCATCTGATCTATAAATATTGGACCCATACAACCTATTAATCTGTCTTTCTGGTGTATTTCCAGGTGGGGATATGGTGGATATGGAAGGTACACAAGCCCCAGATATTTGGATTCTATACAACTTATGCAAACTCGACCATATATTGATCCTTAACTTTGGATCTGTGGCTGGTAATGGGTGGAAGATGTAAACAACCACCCTTGGCCCTATATGTGTTTATTTCTTACTATGATGTTTCACATGGCATAATCCTTATTTATCTATTTAGGTTGGGCCATAGGGAACAGAAGGATGAATGGGTTCCGCGTCTTGTTGAAGTGTTCCAAAGGCAAAATGTTTTGCCACCTGATGCTATAATCTCAGCTGGTTCTGTTAGTTCTGCTTGCACTGCTGGTCTGTTCTGCTTTTTCCAAATTAAATCGAACCTTACTATTATTGTTAGTAGCTTAATAGAATTATAGCAACACTTCAGTTTATTTCCTGAATTATCGCTTTCCCGAACATTTCATCAGCAGTTATATAATTAATAGTGATAGAACCCATAACTTCTTTTATGCATATCTTTCACAAATTAAAATTGCATTGAGAGTTTAAAATTTTAATAAATATTCATTCGTGTTTAACTCGCATTTGCATGCGCTCGGAATTCTACAAGCTTTTAAGTCGTCTTTGCTGCAGTTTCTGAAAGTTCTCTGCAATCTTGATTTTCTAAGCCTTTCCTCTTTCGTTGGTATTTTGCTTACATATCATGAACTACTTGTTTGGTTTTCATGCTTAGTTTACATACTGGTTTTAAGATGATTACCTGCTGCTGTTCTTTCTATATGCGGTTGCTACCATGCTCACCATTGTTATCCAGGCTATCTCCTGGCTACATGTACAGCTTTGAGTTGTTTATTGTCTTCTTAGCTTTCTAGTAATAGGAAAATCAACCAATTTTTTTGAAACGTATTATTAGAATGTTCTTTCATCTTATTTTTTTTGGTTGACTGATTTGTTGATTGACATGGCTCTACCAACCAGCCCAGTCACTTCGGCAAAATGAAAGTTACGTGTCAAACTAAGAATAATAAAGAAAATCAGGAAGTAACAAAATACAACAGGAAATATTCACCTGTCCGATTGCTTTAACTAGTGATGGTATCGTATCTTACATACAGACACACTTTTTTTATTTTAATAATAATGCTAAATTAACGGGGCCCTTGATAGAGCCTAGAGGCTTTTGGGGGGGGGGGGGGGGGGGGGGGGGGGTTGAATAGGGTCAAATTGAAATTTTCAGTAATTAAATGCAAATATACAGTTTTTATACCACTGGTGGAGTCACTGGTAGGATTAGTTAAAATTGCTGGTAGAATCTGATAACACTTTTGGCAGAATATGGTGGTAGAATATGAATAAAAATCTGTGTAAGAGTTATAAAGTGCAGGTATAATACATGCAGTGTCCTGGTAGGAGTAGCGGTAGGATCATACATAAATTAAATAAATAAATCAGTCAGAATTAATAAACATATTTAAATCAGAAAATTAATCTACACAAAATAACTGTAAATAATTATGAGGAAGAGTAAGAGGGACAAATATTTTAAGGTGGTTTGGGAAATCTCCATGTATCCACCATCTAGATGCCTCCTCTCTAGGATTTCAAATCCACTATTAGCTTTAGCTTTTTTTTGAAGTAAGGGTTACACTGCTAAAACTCTCTCCGAGTTTGGACTTCACTCTTCTCTCCGAAGAGATTTACAACCACCAAAACTTTTCCTGAGCTTGGACTTCTCTCCTTTTCACAGAGAGGGAACACAATATTTCACAAGTTGATTTGTTCTCTAAAACAATAGTGAGAACCAAGCTAGCACAATAATCAAATCAAATATAATATTACAATTTGAGGCCTATGTAATCAAGAGGTATAAATAAATTATCTTCAATAAATTTGGCACAAACTATCAAGAATAAAAAATGCTAGAATATTTAAAACCCCTGATTCTTTAATCACTAGTAAATAGAATGAATAGATTAGAAAAGCTTGGTGAAGACTTTAAAAACTTAAATAATTCTTTTGATTAAAAAATCAAGCTTTGAACTATGAATTTGAATCAGAATATTGTAGCTCAAAATTGGCTCAATGTAAAAAAAAAATGTAAATAATATAAAACTGGAAACCCAAAATTTTCAACAAATAACTTGTAGAAAGACAAGTGGCTGATAAGGTAGAGAAAGGAATTTAAGCTTGACTACTTCCTGAGAAGAGATTTTGGTAGAGAATTGATAAAATCTTGAGCACAACAACTTTTGTCAACAGATAAAGAATTTGACAATTTTAGCTCAAAAAATTTCTGTAATTTTGCTCTTTATTTTCTACTCTTTTTCTCTCATTTTCTCCACGGGAAAGTGCAGCATGTATCGGGTGAAAGACAAACTTTCTTTCTTTTAGTCTGTTGGTTGGGGGGGGGGGGGGGGGGAGATGACAAGATAATCAATTCACATAGGTGTGGACTTGCAGGCAATTGACTGCAAAAAGAGAGGAGTAGAAAGTGGTTTTTTTTTCCCTCAAAAAAGTTCAACAGCCCACTTGTTAGTGGCCGGTAGATGAGACAAGAGAGAGATCTTGGAAAAGATGGTGTGATGGATGCTAAATAGGGACATTAATTAATTTTGTGTGCAACTGCTAGGATATGATGTGTACATTCTCTTTTCTCTTGAAAAGCCCACACACACAAAAATTATAATCAAGTGGTCAAATTTGTGTACAGTTGCAGTTGGGCTGCTCGTTATGAGAATTGAATGCAGAGAGAGAAAGACGGAAAGAAAGAGAGAAAAAGAAAAGAAAGGGAGATTAAATCTCTCTTTTAAATATGCCCATTGAAAGTGATAACACCACTTGTAGAAAATGTGATTCAACCCCCCCCCCCCCCCCTCCCCCCGCAACCCCGCCCCAAAAAAAAAAAATTCCATGATGTGAGATAAAACTATAGGCTATATAGGGAAACAACTAGTAAAAAAATTTGCTGGCTGTCAAAGGATGAAAGGATTTGATAGAGCGATCTCCACCATGTCTCAATTTGCCATCAACCAAGTTTGATATAACACTAGGAGAAGGCAACAACTAGTAGTAGTAAGAGAGAAATGAAATCTCTCTTGCAAACACAAGGCTCAAGGCAAGGTATGAAAGGATACAATATGAAAGAGACTTGCCCACTTGTAAATAGAAATGTCATGACAAGAGATCAATTCTAAGTCAATTGGTATCAAGAAAATGTGACAAATTGATCTTAATCTTTCTTGATAAAATTTTTAGAATGAGAATGAACTATTGACAAATTTGGTGGTATGATAGTGCAATAGTTCTGGTAGGATATAAAAAGATTTAGAAAGATTTTAAATAAATTTTACTTGTGCCAAAATTTGAAGATAAAATATAATACTAGATTATTTACAAATTTCCTATAATATGAAAATTTTAACTCTGTAGCTTTTGCTTCAATCAGCTCTTGTATGCTTTGGTGTAACTTTGAACCTGCTTATGGTTCGGAGCTTTAATCCTGGCAACCTCCTTTTAGATTTAGCAATTTAGGATTAAGTCTGTCCAACTTTCGTGAAAGTGACTTATCCTGTGATAAGACAGACACTACTAAGAAACATATTAGTAGCTTAATTTATATGTTAAAACATCATCAAAATATTTGGGTTCATAGTCGTGACCATTACTACTTGTTTATTTTGGGTGGGTGTGAGATGTTTGAAGCCTTGACCCTGCTATATGAGGATACTCCCATTACTCAATCCTGGTGACATCTAGATCACAATGAGGAGCCATAACCTTGTTCCATGGCTCACCCTCGCACCTATTTTTCAAAAAGTTTTAAATTATTTCTCTGGATGATTGTTCCTGTTACACTTCCATTAATAAGTTTAAAATATTACCTTAAGAAAATATCATTTGTCGTATAGTTCTTGTTCTTTATTTTATGACTTGTTTTTATTGTTTTATTTTGCCTTTTTATCACAATAAACATGTTTATTATTGCTTTCGGTTGCTCTTTGTGTTTATTTTCTATTTATTTGATGATTTTTAAATCTTACATTGTTATAATTTTGAAATGGTTCAATTAAATTACGCCTTAGTCACTGAACTTGCTTCCTATTCCTTTTTCAAGTCTAGTTTGTCCATGTCTTCTTTCACTGCCTTGAATAGTTTTGCTATCTTACTCTCTTTTTATGTTTTTCCTTACCCACATGTTTCAAAGTAATCTTATAATCTTTTTCACTTGGGTTAACTGGCATTCTAAGATTTATGGAAAAACTCTTTTTTGTCCATAGTTTCTTTAGCTAGGAATTTGGCACAATTTGGGGCTTTTACAGTATGTGTAGAGTGTGACTTGAATGAAGCCAAAACCAATCAATAATTTTGAGTATAAGTGTGGAAGTTTTTATGCTAAAGCATAGCCCACCTTAATGGCCACATTATGATGTCATTTCGGCCACCTAAAATTTTATGACAACACACCATATAGCTGAAGTATTACACCTATTAATTGTCTCCATGTGTATTATAACGGGTTGGTGAGAGATTTGATTCAGCATTTGCCTATAAATAGGTTAGGATTGTATGAGCTTACAACATAACTAAGAGGAGGAGAATTAGGTAAAGTTTTTGTGCATATTTTCCTCTCTCTCATTATCACGACTTCATGATAAGGATATCCATGCTACATGGATAATTTATCTAGGTGCTTACTTTGTTTGACACACTTCTTGGTACCATTGCATCTGATATTCTCATCTTTTAACCGCTTTATATGTGTGGGTGGGATTTTTTTTAGTTTGGGGGGTGGAGGTTGGGGGTGTGTGCACACGCCTGCGTGACAGTGTGCACTTACATGTGTTTTCCCCTTTTCTTAAGGTGTGCGTGGGTGGGTGGATGCTTGTTATGCATTGTCCCCTTGTGCATGAAAACCTTCTTTTGCTTCCTATTATTTAATCCATTGTCAGTTCATTTACATTGCATGACATGGCCGTAGCCACCCACCCACCCCGCCAACCCCAGCAAAAGAAAGATGCAAACTCTTTTATGTTTCATGGTGCGCTCTCTCATCAAACTCTTCCTACAACCTCGTCATTAATTTGTAGAGGCTTTGAAGCCTTTGTTGCTGTAATCTATGTAGTGCTTTCATGGTGATGTCTAAGTTGAATATTGTGCTTGAGCAATTGCTCACTACATTTTGATGGGTGAAAACCTTTTTAGTTTGTATGTTGTTTCTTTTTTCCTTCTAAGAACTTCAATTTTTAAGCCACTCTACATTCACATTGATGGAGGCAGGATTTTTGTGTTAGAGTAGTTTGTTTTTTCCCCTAAAAAAAATGTGTTTGGGGTAGACAACACATCCCTTTTATTTGTTTTCTTTCTTATGTGCACAATTGTAGCATAGTCTTCCTGTTGTTTTTTAGTTCTTTTTTTTTTTTTATGTTTTCCTTTTTGTATATCTATTTGCTACAATATTCTGTTTCTTCAGAGCATTTTTCCCAGTCGAGTTTTTGGATTGGAGAATGAAAAATCCTGACACATTAGTTTTTTGTTCCATCAAATTTATCTGTCAGTAGTCCTTACTATGGCTATGAACACATTTTCCAGGAGGAGGTCAGTTGTATCTGTGGGGAAAGTTAAAGAACAATGGTGATGACTGGATGTATCCTAAGCCGCTTATGGATTTAAGGTTTATTTCTCATGAATTTTGTGCTAGATTTATTTTGGTTTAGTTACTTCATCAGTTGCTCTATTGTGAATAAAATGAAACATAATGATTTCTTGATGGATTATTTGCATTATCATTTTCCTTGAACAATGTTTATATCTAAGAATGATTATTTGGTTATGTTGGTGAGTCAGTGACAAATTAATATACAGACATAACTAGGTTTTACCTCAAACACTCGGTTGTGCTCCCTCCCTCCCATACCCTCTCTCTCATACCCTCACAAATAATGAATAAAAATGAAAAGACTTGATAACAAGGAATTTTTTACATCTAGAACATATGATGTCATAAATTTTTTTTTCTATCATGTGTAATTTCTATGATGTATCTTCAATCTTCAAATTTAGTTGAGTGATTCTTGATTATTCACATGTTTTCTGCAACCTTTGCTGCCTTTATTTTTGCTATGCATTCTTATGCATGAATAACCTTCCATACATTAATGCATTTGTGCTCTAGTTGTTTAAGCTTGGTCATAATAGATTGTCTAGCTAGATGAATGTTGGCAGTGTTACAAGTTTCTAGCTAGATTGGGCGCTTCATGTTTCAAATTTTTTTGGGTTTTAAGATCTAGGTACCTAACCAATCTCTTTTTTGGATATTAGTTTGGGACAATATCATATTTGGAGATTAGTCTCCCACAATTTGTCACTCACTTGTTATAAGCTCTAGCTAAAAAAAATTATCCCAAAGAAAGGAAGATTCTGTTACTCCCTAATTATATTAGCACTTTATCGTTTATCCTCTTCTCACCCTACTTGTGTCAATCCAAGTTACCCAACAACCTTCTTGCCTTCTTTTTTTGCTTTGTTTCATTGGCTTCTGTTGGTCATGCTTTTCTTCCTGCAAAGAACTTCTCTTCTAAAGTTTTGGTTCTTTGTCATTAGGTTGACTCTTCTCAATACAACTCAAAAGTACAAATTTCTAATTTAACATTATAATTGGATTTTTATCCTGATTACTAATGTGATTTGGACAAAATAAATAGTAAAGGACTACTATCAAGTGTAGCACATATTGTGGAGGATCGATTTCCAAATATTATGTGGTTGGGGACTAATATCCAAATAAGAGATTTGTTAGGGACTTAGATCCTTAAAGCCCATAAAATATATGATGGACACTTGGATGTTTGCACCCCTCACTTGCAGGACTCTTCATAATTATATCAAGATATCATTTCACGATGGATCACCTTTCTGCTTCAATATTGAAACTCTCATGAAATATCTTGTCATAAACATGGAAGATGATAATCATATTTGGAACATGTCCAAATGATCAGGAGCGGTCTCTAAAAGTGATTAATTAGTGTTGGAAGCAGGGAAATTATTTTTTCTGGAAAGATCAAAATTTATAATATTTAGTTGTATCCGAGCTACTTGGAAATAACTTTAAGGTGGGTGCTTGAACTTGTTTTTGTTGAACATAAGATATAGAACGATATGTAACTACCAAATGTTGCATGCTACCATGTCATCTTGTCTAGTTTTGTTTCATGCATTTAGTTTTAATTTTGCACCTATTATATATCCTTTTTTATATAGATATTTTGCTTTCATAACAATAACCCTATTCATCTATATGTTTGTTTTTTTTTTTTAGTGGTTGGAATATCCGCTGTATGGATTCAGGTTATATGCATCATGTTGTTGGTGCTGATGATTCATGTATAAGCTGGGGTGTCGCTCAATATGGGGAGCTTGGTTATGGACCCATGGGGCAGAAGTATGTGTTCGAGACATTTTTTTTTTTTTTGAACTGGTTAATAATTCATTGTGCTTGAATTTTGAAAAGAAATGTACATGTATGTATTTGTTATAGATCATCTGCAAATCCCAAAAAGGTTGAGAGTCTTAATGGAATGCACGTCATAAGGTAAGTAACGAAGAACCTGCTTTCTTTTATTAGTTTATTTCATCCTTTTTTGCATTGCTTAATTTGAACTATTGCTTTTGAAGTGTGGCTTGTGGACTTGGTCTTTCACTAATTGTGGTAGATAGAACTAATATGGCTGATCGCTTGGAACAGGTATGGTGTGCATGCTATTTCACATTCCCATCATTTTGTTGTTGTTGTTGTTGTTGTTATTATTATTATTATTTATTGATTTATTAATATTCAATTTAGTACTTTTATGCAATTAAAAAAATATGAAAAGTTCCATGCCAAATATCAGACATACTGGCCTCCGGTAAGCAAAATTGGCCACTTTACTTTTGAGTTTGGTTATATGTAAAATTGGTTCAGCATATCTGTCTGCATAGTTTCTCCACTTAGTTGTGTGGAATATTTGAGTTCGTCACAAAATGTAAAATAGAAAATCCGCAGTTGCAGTTTTGACATGTTCTGAAGAGTAGTGACTAAATTTTGGATAACCAACTGGTTATTTAATGTTGGAAATTTGCAATTTCTCAGACATCAAGTAGGACTAGGGTAGAAGTTTGATTTGTTCTATTGGAGAAGTTGGATAAATTAAGTTCATGCAGTTGATTTTACCTGACTTTGTACAATCTATGTGGCACCTTCTATCTGAACTGGTCTATCCATGAGTTGATATTCGTTTTAATAGATTCAGACTTGTCTATCCGAAAACTGATACCCATCACTGTAGAAGTCCCATCAAGCTTTTATCTGATTCAGAATTACAACTGGCATTGACCATGTTAGAATGAACCTTTTATATTTAATTTTAAATACAGATAATTATTGTAATCCCGTAAATCTTGGACATCATTCAGAATTTGTACCTGCTACTTTATGGACAGGGTAAGGCTTAGCTTTAACTCAGAATCAGGGTGAATGAGGAGTTATGTGAACCAGGCTTTAGAGGAATCCTCTTATAGCTTTAATTCACCACCAAAATGAATGGGGATCCATTTGAATTGGGCTAGAGTGGGATCCTCCACTACCAACTTGAAGAGTGTCAAATGCAAATTGTTTTTAGCCTCTCTACGGCATCCATGTGGCATCTTCCTGTCCGGCACTATATCCTCTTATTCTCTGTTATACTTTAAACAAAGTACCGGAATCTTATGTATTAGAATAATATATTTATATGCATCTTTGTGTGTGTGTGTGTGTGACATTTTGTTTGATGAGATATAGGTTGTGCTTGAAAATAGGGTCTATACAAACGTCTATCGGCCGCATCACATTGAATTTTGATGATTCAATAAAAACCTCTAATTTATGTCGCCCAGTTCTTTTAAGGAAATATTTGGTTGCGAGGAAAATAAACTATGAAAATGAGTGGTATTAGATGGAAATTCAAGGGATGCCAGGGGAATCTGTTGTGGCCCTTCCGACTTAGGAATGAAAATCCAAAATTTGCCCTGTATTATAGTACTTTACAATGGCTTGATTCTAATGCTGCTTCGTATAGCATGATTTCTAGATTGGTAATCAGTAAAGCTCCCTCCACTTTGTTTCCTCTTTCTGAGATAAGCATAATCAAATGAACTCTTAGATGGGTGCTGATCGTATTATCGGTCTATGTAACACAGATCTAATATTTTACTCCCTTTTACAGCTTGAAGTCTATGAGGAAGAAAGTGTTGTTGAAGGTATGTACATCTCAACATTTTTATTTGATATTGCTTGTTTTGTTATGGTGCATATTATTATTACTTAATTTTATTGGCTGAAACATGTTTGAGTAAGTTCAGGATTGGGAGGTAAGAAATGCGATGATGAATGTTAAATTTATGCTATGAACCACATATATAGTCAAAGTGAGTCCCTTGTTTGTTGTGCCCACACATATTAGACTACAATACTTGCACGACCCTTGCTCGACACGAATCACACACTCCAAAGTTGTTGGATTGCAAGAAATCAAAAACATTGTGTCAGAGCTGAACAGGCTTTTGAAAGATTCTAAAGATCGCGCGTTGGACACATGGAATTATGTGTTGTGCAAACAACATGAAAAGATACTGACATAAGGACAGTGATAACAGGACCAAACACCTTGCAAATATGTGAGGGTCTTCATAAAATTGTAGTAGATTGAGATATTTGATTGGTCTTGCAGATTTTTTTAATTCTATTTTTAGTAATATAGTTAAAAGCTATGAATTTGAATCATTTATGTTGTATTTTTTCTTTCCACTTCTAATAAAACATTTCCTAACAATGCATTACAATGATATTATGCGTACACACCAGCAGACAAATAAAAAAACTCACAAAGTCATGCTACCATGCCCATTCAAGGATTTGCTGTCACATGTTTATATCATGTCGTATCTCATGTTGTATGTCTGTGTTGATGCTTCATAGAATTTATGTAAATTAATAATTTGTTTTCTTTTTCATAGTGAAGGAAAGACTGAATCTTTATCACGGACCTTGTAATATATTATCTTCCTGGAGGGGTACTAGACACAGCTAGATTAAGAAGTTAAAAAATTGCAATTGTAGGGGCTTTCTTGATTTTCTTTATTTTTTGAAGGTTTTTAACTGTTATATGAGTTGCTCTAGTAATAATCATTGTAATTATACAGTCTGAATTGACAACTTGATTCATCCATCATGTCTGATCCTAAGGTGGCAATTGGGCGGTGCAGTCAGCATTGAACTTGGGTCCCTTGAAAGTCCAGTCTCCTAAAATGTTTATCCGGACCCAGACCAAGACCTGGGCATAGACAAAGAATAATGTGATACTTGGATTGGTTTAGTTTGACAGAATTTCATGGTCCTTGAAAGTCTGTTGTTGTTTGCAAAAGTAATATTTCACTGAGTCAGTAGTATTCAGGACCAATGGAATAGTGCAAGCTTCTTTAAAAAAATGCAATTTTTGTAATAGAAGTCATGGTACTCCATTGCTGGAAATATGGCTAGGAGTGAGAACATATTGGAGAAAGGGTATGATAAGCACTATTTCTTAGCTTTCTGTCTTGCTTAGGTTTTTGATAACGTAAACAATTAACCATCACAGAAGTGATCCTGGGCATATTTGATCTTCTAACAAACCTGTGGGAATCAAGAGGTGATATATAAGGGCCAAGGAGATAGGCAACTAACATAGAGTGGAAAACAGGGGGGGGGGGGGGGGGGGGATTTGGAAGAAGTTTTTGTGCAAGAGAAGGATGCTACTAATTCTTTGTTCTGACATTAATTTGCTCTTCATAAGCCTTTCTAATATAAATCCCAAAACAGATTGTATCAGAGCACTTGTCGCGCAAGTGTTCTGCTGCCCTCGATTTTGGAGCGCTAAGACCCATTACAAACACAAGATTAACAGGTGAGTTGTTGGATTTTCAACACTGCAAAGTGGAGGCAGAGAACTTCTCAGCCCTCCAAAGTTGAAATTGTATTCTCATTTTAATTGCCACCATGATAGTCCTTTGATTATGTATTGCTCCTGTAAGTTTATCATGTTCAATATGCTATAACTTGTTTTAAGTTGCATGTGATTCCCATCAATCAGTGCATTTATTTTAAAGACTAAGGTTGAGTGTATAAATTGAGTTTTGGAACCTCGACCAGCTTTGGTCTTTTTTGGTATATAATTGGCACAAGGACAATGCCAGTGAAGTCTTAGTTTTTGTACTAGCATATATAGTAGTTTCTACATTTGGATTTCAAGGACTTATTTCTAAAGTGAGATATGGATGTCATATCTGCTCAGCAGAAACAGGAGAGGGCAAGAATGGTACTGTTACAGCATCCAATAAGGCACAAAAGAAGGGTGCTGCTAATTCTTCTGCAAATTCTAAGAAAAGGAAAAAGCAGCAGGATTCGTCAGAGTCTGAAGAGGGAGCAGATGAAAGCGGTGAGGAAGAGGATGAAGATGGTGCTGACGATGAGATTGAGACAGTGGGTAAAAGGGGCAGAGGCCGAGGCAGGGGTGGAAAAAAGGTGGCGGCTAGCGGTGGGAAGACTCCAGGACGAGGGAGAGGACGCCCAAAATCTGAAGAGAAGAAGAGTTCTGGCCGGGGGAGAGGGCGCCCAAGAAAGTCTGGCAGATGATGGATGCTGTTTCTCCGAATGACTTGACAAATTTGTTTTGGATAGGAAACTGAAATAGGTTTCTTGAATAGTGTCAAGTTTTTCATATTCAAAACATATATTTGATCTTTATTTTTTGTTTAATGTACTGGCAAATTTACATTCAGCATCGGAACTGCCAAACCTGGCAGGCATCAGTTCCGCGAAGACAGTTTGATGTTAACCTTTATCTTACTGTTAAGATTGTTCACCAATCTATATCATCATTTTGACAAGTGAATTATGCTTCATTGTCATGCTTTGCTTCTGTTTTATCTTCTGTTTGTGCACTCAATCTCTTAGCATGTGAACTGAAATTGTTCTTGGTGGGTGGCGTACAAAATTTTCTAGCTGCAATTGATGTTGCAAATTTGTAGGGAAGTTCAGTGATTTTGGTGATTTGCCGACACTGTTTTTATGACTGCTGCGACCAACACTTTCTGCTGTACTTTTGCCAAATTGGATGAGTTGATGAAAGATTTTGTTTGCTTTCAAATTTTTTTATTGAAAGTACGATCTGTAGAGGCATTGAAGCATAATTCTGCAAATTGCAGGTAATTTTCTGGAGGGTTTATTATTATTTACCCAGCCAATTAGTTCATTCACAGGGGAGCATCTCTGAATGAAATCTGTGGTCTCTGAATCAGCCTGTATGTGTATCGCTGCTCTAGAATATAAAGAGAGTTCATTGTGGATCGACATTACCAGTCTTCAGTGCTAAAAATGAGGTTTTTAAGGCATTGTTTTTCATTGCTTAGCTAGTCCATACATGTAAAAACAATATCCGATGTACACTCTACGCACGTATACATAATCCCCGTATAACATACGTTCATTCATCTCCTAAAAAAAAAAAGAAAGAAAAAGAAAAGAAAAAACATACATTTATTCAACTATTTTGCATCATATGCGCCGCAGTCGATTTAAACCATGAACTGTTTATGTGAAGTAACCATCTCTATTTTGTAGTATATTATCATTTTCTTGTTTATATGATTTTTTTTTAATGGAAATTTATTTCCATCGATGTGAGTAAAGATCCCCTTGTCAAAAAATGATGTAGGAAGAGATTACTCAGAAGCAACCATCAGCAGGCTAAAATAACTTGGTTTGTCGACAGACCTGTCTTTTGGCTTGTCGACAGGCTTTTCTTAAAAGTTAGGTGTTACAGTTTTTCCCATGTCTGTCGACAACACCCTTCAGCTGTCGACAATCTTATTGTGTATTTGCGTATCGGATTCTATTTAGGAGTTGATTTTGGGTCCGTTTTGGATTCCAAATTGTTTCATTTTTGTTTCTTTAGTTTTAGTTTCCTAGTTAGATTAGTACTCTTCTTTATTTACCTATATAATGCCATTATATGTTTGTAATTGGAATGAATCGAATTTTGCTTAAATAAACCTTAAGTTTTCCTCTTTAAATTTGCTTGTGGATCGAGTTGTTTTTTTTGGCTCGTGGATTCGAGTCGCTTGCCCGTAGATTTGAGTATTATCCCTACATGAAAGTTTCTTTCAGGGTTTATTGGCGCTAGAATGAGACCTAGTTGGCGTCGTTCGCTTTCCGTTTTCGCGTCAAGTGGTATCAGAGTTTTGACAACCTTCCACTGATGATAGAAGACAACAATGAATCACAAAATCTTTCCGCAAGGGAAGCACTGTTGAAGGGAGACTCAACGCTCTTGAATCAGCCATGGACAATATGGTCCAAGAAATCAAGAAGTTGTCCCTCAAGATCGATGATCGAGGTCTAGTCGATGGTTCGTACCAAAGCGGACGAGATCGTTCATCAGGTAATCCTCATCCTTAACTTCCACCACAACAATTTCCCCTCCAATAACAACCTCTACAACATCAACCTCCACCACACCAACCACCGCCAAATCAACCTCCACCATATCAACCGCCACCAAGACGTCTTCTACGAAATCTTCAATATGAAGATCTTTCCGACGAAGAGGAATTGAACAAACCTCTCTATCCACAAGATGACTATGGAGTTGGATAGATGGCTTATGGGTAGGGCCAAAGGCGGATGGCCAATCCCCATCATAACAGGGGACGAGGATTTCCTTTACCTAATCATGATAGGAGAATAGGAGACTCAAGTCCCAGTGAATATAGGATATGATGAAAATTGAGATTCATTCTTTTAGCGAGAACCTTGATATAAAATCCTTCTTGGATTGGGTTTATGAAGTAAATTCTTCGACATAGCTTATGTCTCCGAGGAGAAGAATGTCAAGTTCGTAGCCTACAAACTCAAGGGAGAAGCAACCACATGGTGAGACCAACTACAAGTTACAAGGAGACGCTAAGGCAAGCCACCCGTGATGACTTGGAGGCGCATGAAGCAACTCCTACAAGATAGATTTCTTCAATCCGATTATCAATAAATCCTTTACAATCAATTTGAACAATGCAAACAAGGTACAAGGATTATTGCGGTGTACACAGAGGAATTCTATTGCATCTCATCGCGATGCGACCTATCCACGATGGATGAACGACAAATTGCAAAATATATCACTGGGTTAAAATACCCCATTCAAGAACGTGTGATCCTCCACGACGTATTCTCCATTGATGAAGCTCATAAAAAGACCATAAGATTGAGAGGTTGCAAAATAGAGTCTTACCTTTCAAGAGTATAACAGAGAGGGCATCTAGCAGTACGGAGCTCAGCAGGGCTCCACATCAGGCGAGCGACCTCTTGCCCATAAGGTGACTGACGCCCTTGGCAAATTCGGTGACAACAGGCACCCTCACAACAAAAGACAATGAGAATCCATACGCCAAGTCAAGATTTGGCAAGTGTTACAAGTGTGACGAGCCTGAACATAAATCCAATGAGTGTCCAAAGCGGCGTCAAGTTAACAGGGCAGACTACGAGGAAGAAGATGAGGTAGAAATTGAGACTGAGTTGGAAGACTCAGACTTTATCGAAGAGTGTGGAGAGTCGTCCGCCGGCGTGGTACAACGGTTGTTATGTAAGCAAAAGGTCCCCGACACTACACAATGACATCAAATCTTCTACTCGAGATGTTCGATCAAAAATAAGGCGTGCAACCTCATCATCGACAATGAAAGTTGCGAGAACATCGTTTCTAGTGCATTGGTAGACTATTTGAAGTTAGAAAAGGAACCACACCTCCACCCTTACACTATAGGGTGGATAAAGAAAGGTCCATGCATAAAGGCAATAATTTTTTGTCATGTCCCTATTTCAATAAGCAAGTTTTATCAAGTTTTGTTACTTGTGATGTTGTCGATATGGATGCATGTCACATACTTTTGGGGAGACCATGGCAACATGACGTCGATGCCACCCATCGAGGTAAGAGGAACATCTACATGTTCATCTGGGAAGGCAAGAGAATCGATATGAAGCCTGTTCCACCTGCGCCAAAGCCGGCAAAAGAAGAGAACCAAATTTTTATCCACATGCAACCGACACGAATTTTGATGGAATCAAGAGAGACAAAGGAATGATTTGTTTTGGTGGTCAAAGAAGAAGTCGGCCCATCAATTGAAGTTCCCGAGAAAATGAAGCCTATATTGGAGGAGTTCAAAAGAGTAGTTCATGATGAACTTTTGGACGCTACCACCCATAAGGGATTTCCAGCCACCATATTGATCTTATCCCGGGAGCGAGTTTACCTAACCTTCCACACTACCGGATGAACTCTAAGGAGAGTGAAGTTCTAAGGGAGAAAGTCGAAGAACTTATCCACAGAGGGCACATTAGAGAGAGCATGAGTCTATGCGCGTTACTGGCCCTTTTGACGCCAAAAAGTAAAGAAGTTGGCATGTGCGTGGATAGCTGAGCCATCAATAAGATCATTATTCGATATCGATTTCATATACTTTGCCTTCATGATATGTTGGATTGATTAGGAGGATTGTGTATGTTTTCGGAGATCGTTCTAAGAAGTGGCAACCACCAAATCCGCATTAGGCCGGGAGATGAATAGAAGACGACCTTCAAGACACTATAAGGACTATACGAGTGGATGGTCATGCCCTTTGG